>JAWNKY010000023.1:0-37909 GCA_035041765.1 Drosophila algonquin | reverse complement strand
TGCCCATTGCCCAGCCGGCACCCTCGTGGAGGGTTCAGCTAGAGGATTTTCGCCAGCCAGAAGGGCCGTAGACTTGTGTACAAATATTTGTACTCTAAAATGTAGTTATTAAACATATGTACATATCATTAAAATAAACTGTACCCAATATCAAGTCTCTAGCTTCCTCTTTCGAATTTATACCAAAATTTTGGTTATTTGGCCAATCTGCGGTGGTCCGATTCGACTGGTTTCAACGAATGGTCGCATAGTCATGAAATAATAATATGGCAATGTTGTTGATACATATGTATATCTTCAAGACTGATAGACTTATGTTCATACGTAGAAACACACAGACATCGCTATGTCTTCTATAATAGCCATAAATTCTATAAAAAACGAAAGACAATTAAACACATGTCTAACTATCCAAGAAAATATTTTGCAAGCCATCAAAATCCACGGTTCCTGATCCATCCGAATCGATTTCTTCAATCATCATGTCTAGATCATCGTTGGTCAGTTTATCATCTAATTCTTGCAAAATTTCTCGAAGAACGCCCGTTGTTATATAACCATTTCCCTCTTTATCGTAAAGGCGAAAGGATTCCTTTAATTCTTGCAACATAGCTTCGGCATCAAATGCATTGAATGCATTTCGATGCACTGTATCAAAACGAATAAATAAAAATGTCGGCATCTAAAGTTGAGAGTATGTAAGCAGACTTACGCTCGATTTGTTCTTTCGTCAATTCATCTTTTAAAAAACACGGAAGGTAAAAAGGTTAAATTTTCATTTAAACTGCTGTGCTTAAACTAATTGTGCATATTATCTACTTATCTACTAATTGTGTTAGTTGAGTTAGTAAGACCACCTTTCACTGCTCCACCAATTTTAATGGTTTTTGATTTGTGGAATTTTGTCTATCAGGAATAGCAGGATAACTATTAAAAACAATTTAAAATCGCGAAAAAAAATTAGATTCCACAGATTTTCGCCTTTTGTGGGGTCGGAAGAAGGAGTGGCAAAATTTTAAAATACTATTGTATTGGAGTGGTAACAAAGAAGACTGGATAGAAAGTTTGGTTGCTTTACCTCTTATAGTACCTGAGATCTAAGCGCTCATGAAGACGGATGGACAGACGGATGGCCGGGCGGACTGACGGACGGACAGACGGACGGACAGACGGAAAATCCAGAAGAACATGGATTTAATCCATTTAACTCGAGAATTCAAGGTAATTTATTTTGTGAAGTAAATTTTCATTTTAATTCAGTAATTCGAATGATCGAATTGGATTATTACAACCTCTTGAAGACTCACAACATACATTTTTACAAAAATTCTTCATGAGCAAAATGTAACTTGATCGGCATCAAAAAATCAACACAGAAATGGTGAGAGTAATTCTTCAAGATGTACAACAAATGCTTCATGAACATCATGCATTGGTCACTCTGTTCAAGTGCTTATTAGAACTCATTCCAAATGATGACTTCAAAGTCGTGATCAGAGCGGATAAGCGATTAACTGAAACGCACCCACGCACATTTAATACTCCAACAATAGATTAAGTTCCAATTCTGATTATTGGTGAACAAGTGGTAGACCAGACCTATTCATTACATTTATATGTACATGATGTTGTGATCGACTCAACATCACCACGTGTTTTCAGGCAAAAATCCGTTTGCTTATAAATTACACTGTTAAGCACATTGAGACTACTCGATGCTGGATGTATTCAATCGAATGGCAAAAATGAGTCCTGCCACAATTTCAAAAGAATTCGACCATCTTAAATAGATGATATCATATGTACAGAGATTCCCGATCCCGCAATATATCCAGACTTACATGATACTGTTATTACGAATTTACGAATACGATTAATGGACCATATGGCACCATCAACAGCCAATCACCGTGCACGGTCGACGTCAAGTGTTCGCAACGTTATTCAGGAACATTTACGGCGCAGACCATCACTGGCAATGACGGCAATCCACTGTATCGGCGTCGATTACAACATAAGTGAAAGGAAACGATTTCGTGATCGACAACTGTTAGATCGTTCCATATTCACTACTTCTTTCAAAAAAATGCAAGGCACTTTGTAACGTTGAGCATTTCTATTCGCAGAAGTCTGTGAAATACATTTCTTCCCTTGTACATTTAGCGGTGAATCTGGAAAACGAACAAAGAGTATTTTTTACAATGCCTACTCAGAAACAATATAAACACACAGTGTTTAAATTTTCTTTGGTCGAATGCTGCTTAACGGGCTGAAACACCTCCAGTGACAGCATTTACCAATTTATTTACGAGTTGTCAAAGCGATCCATTCGAATGAACGTTGCATTACTCGGAGATGCCACGTTAATGCACTATATGCTCCCGGCCATGGCCACTGTTCGTTCAAGATCCGAAATAGCGGTAGCTGTTGCTCTTCTGGAATAGCAACCACGCTCTTACAAGAATGTCGTTCGTCTCATTTAGCGTTAAAGTTGCCATTAAATCATTAAACTACTGAACAACCCACAAGTAACATTGCAAAAACTCTGGCAAACGTTTTAGTAGCCTTAAAATCATAATCTGGGACGAATGCAACGAACGAGATCGCATCAGAAGCTCTTGATCGAAACTTATAATATCTGCGCAATGACTCAAGAATTTTGGAAGGCGCAAATATTTCACTATCCCTTGATTACCGCCAAACACTTCCATTTATTCCTAGATCGCCTGCTAATGATCGATGACATAAACACTTGCCTTAATCATCATTTCCCGAACATCATTGCTAATCACAAAAAATCACAAATAATAATTTAATTCTAACATCTGGTTGTATTGAACTGAGAAATTTTGAAAAGCTGAAGCCATAAATCATCCACAATCCCCAAACACTTTGTAGCTTAAGCTTGCTGTCTGGAAATGATAAAGCTAAAAAATACTTCTTGGACTCGTTTTTATAGCCGGTACTCGAAAAGCATAGGGGTATATTAGATTTGTGGTTATAGTGGATGTGTGTTACACCCAGAAGGAAGCGTTTCCGAACCAATAAAGTATATATATTCTTGATCAGCATCAATAGCTGAGTCGATATAGCCATGTCTGTCTGTCCGTCCATCCGACTTCATTAGCGCCCAGAGCTCAGAGACTATGAAAGCTAGAACAACCCAATTTTTTATCCATACTTCTGTGATTTCACACTGTTACAAGTGTGTTTTTAAAATTTCGGCACGCCCCTTTCCGCCCACGCAAAGAACGAAAATGTGTGACATGCACAATTATTAAGTTACGGGAAAAGTAAAAACGCAGAATCATAGAGATTGACTATATCTATTAAAGTGTTAAATCTGGTTTAGATGGAATCATTAATATAACCACAATGAAGAAAACCGTTCCTCTCGCTCGCTCTCACACGCCACCCCGTATGCTTTGCTTGTTCGTCCAGATGAGCGCCTAGATCTCAGAGACTAAAAGAGCTAGAGCATCCAAACTTTCTGTCCAAGCTCCGGTGATACCACTTTAATACAAGCGTATTAAAAAATGTTGACAATTTCTCGTCACATTAGTAGCGTACGTGCCAATGCCCTTCTGGTCGCAGCCGTCGGTAGCCGCTGCCAGCTAAGTTTGCGCTCTACGTTTCTCCAGTTCTTCATCGCTTTGTCACTGGCATACATCGCTCAGCCGCGTTCTAGCGTTGCATCTATCGCTCGATGCCGCCACCGATATTCCACCTCGTTATCTGCTATTCTTCATCGCAATAGTTTGCTCTCTTCGCCGATGACATTGACGCTGCGCATATAGCTAAGCCAGAACTGGAGCAACTGACACTGCACTGCCTAACGCTACAACTATCGCTCGTTGCCGTCCACGCTATTCCAGTTCGGTGTCGACTGATCTCCATCACAGCGTTATCTCTCTATTCGCCGATGCGGACATAGCGCAGCCAACACTTTAGCCACTGCCGCTGTCTACTATTGCAGCTATCGCTCGTTGCCGCCCACGCTATTTCAGTTCTTCGATTGCTTCCATCGGTCCGGTAAGCCGCTCTTTGTCGCCGTCAGCCGTTGCAGCGCTCCCCTCGTCGCTTTCGCTTTCGCTGGTCGACGGACCGTTGAATTGCAATAACACCGCATACAACTACCGCTCCATTTCGTTCCGCTGTTTAATTTTCCTACACTGTCGTTTCACTGGTATTTCTTCAGTCTGGCACCATTCCAAATGCAATTTTACCGTTATAAACTGTTACAAGCACTGATTTTTGGTATTTTTGTAGGAAAATAAAAAGGTTAATACGTCGGCTAACGGAATTTATCGGCAAAATTAGGCATATGAAGGTTTTGTTCAAACGGCTATAACTTAGCCGTTTATCCATCTATTCTTACAAATCGTATCTTCCAGACGTTAAGCTGCAGCTACAAAGTGTCTTTGTTATATTTTTAGCTGCATTTGTCAGCTTTTCAGAACTGCAACGTTTAATACAACCAGCTGCATTTGTCAGCTTTTCAGAACTGCAAAGTTTAATACAACCAGTTATAAGAAACTTAAGTTCTGTAAAGCCCTACCTCTGAAGAAAAATACCAAATTTTTAAACAATTCTTTTAAAAAAACTAAAAAAAAAATACTAATTCTTAAAAAAAATTTAAATTTCCAAATCTATTAGAAATAGTCATTTTGGGCGACAGCGGAAATAAAAAGTTGAATTTTGTTGAGTAGCGTAATATTTTAATGTTTCCTCTGCACACTTTTCTTGTTGTCCCTTTGGTTTCCTTTGAGTGGTTGCGTAGCGAACCCTGGTCTAAACTAAAGCAGTCATACTAAATTTGTCCTGAAATTAAAAAATTGTTGAAAAGTTCAATCAAATAAATAGTCTGTGAATAACTCTTCATTATTCTTATAAATCTATTAGACAGTTATCACACTAATTTATATTGTTTTATTTTGTTTATTATCAAGTTTACATATTTTATGGTTCCCCGCAAATGGCACAAGCTTGTGAATTCTTATGCACAAACAATTATACAATTACAGTCTGTTTATAGCGACTATTGCTTTGAAATCGGCTAGATTATTGCCCTGCCAAATATATATTAATGAGAAATGTTTTTATAAAAATACGGATAATTTCAACCATATTTGGAACATCGACCTAACATAATTCATTATTCATCATGATATTATAACCCATTTTTAATAAGAGTAGGTCGAAATATAGAACATTTGCTTTGTGCACAAATGTATATACATATGTGCATGGTGAAATTAATAATTTCACCATGCATATGTGTGTGTTTGACTAGTTGACTTCAAACAAAAAAACTAGATAGATTAAAAAGGAATGGGCAGAGGTTTATACATATGTACATACATACTCAAAATGTAATAGCTAATCAGGTTCTATACAGATGGCGCTATAATTGGTTTAGACCAAGTCCCCCTCCACTTTCTATAATTTTATGTAGCTACATTATAACCGTAAAATCGATATTATCATAGTATTAAAAAATCTTGTATCCTTAATCTAAATATTTTTACAACATTTTTGCATTACATTAAAGTTTTGGTCATCATAACATTTTTTTTTAATTTTTTAATGCAAACATTTTATGATTATTGGTCATGGTCTTTATAATAATATAATTATGTAGTAATTAATACGAAAAGCTTTTAAATTTATGAAAAAAATATCGCAAAATAACAGACGAGCAAATGATAATGCTTTTTTATCTCTGTGCCAATAAACATTTATATGATAAAGAATCTAAAGCGGTATTTACAGAACTATACATTTATACTTGGGAAGAAGTCCATTTTAGTAATCATTAGTCTGTACCAAAATGGCTTTTTATGTATATTTGTATATAGTTGATTGTGGCAAGTCCAATGGTTTGGGAAAAAGTTTAAGACATTTTTATTACAAAGTAAAAAATTTGTTATCTATGCGCTCTGACTTACTTTGCGACACATATATACATATGTATGTATGTATGGGCGCCAGAATAAGTTGATCAGCGAACAGTGATCAGCGTATTGATCATGTTCTAAGTGCGCGAATGATGCATACTTTATTTATCATATGGAGCGTACTGTTTTTACGCTACATTTGATTCATAATCAGGAACGCGCCATATGTATGTACATATGTATATAGCTTCCCTGTATACTTACTATTCCCGTGATCACACACAAAAACGGTCCACTGTTTTGTCCAACAGTCCTGGGAAATCATCTCAGCTAAGAACATTTTTATACCCGGTACTCGAAGAGCATAGGGGTATATTAGATTTGTGGTGATAGTGGATGAGTGTAACACCCAGATGGAAGCGTTTCCGACCACATAAAGTATATATATTCTTGATCAGAATCAATAGCCGCGTCGATGTAGTCAGGTCTGTCTGTCTGTCCGTCCGTCCGTCCGTCCGTTAGTCTGTCCGTCTATCCGTCTTCATTAGCGCCGAGATCTCAGAGACTTTAAAAGCTAGAGAAACCAAGTTTTGTATCCAGACTCTTGTGATATCACACTGTTACAATTGTATTTACAAATTTCGCCTCGCATCCTTCCGTCCGCATAAAGAACGCGAGCCTCAGGAATGCAAAATTTTGAAAATATTACGAAACTTAAAACGTAGAATCATAGAGAGTGACCACATCTATCAGAGTATTGAACATCACATCGGATCATTAATATAGCCGCAATAAAGAAAACCATTTCGAAAGGCATCGTTCCCTCTCGCTCTCTCTCACACGCCCCGTCTGCTTTTCACGTTCATCCAGATGAGCGCTTACATCGTAAGCTCACATGTACATATGTACATACCTATGTAAACTGACAGAGTACCGGGTAAGGCCGGCAAAGTACAAAGTACAAAGGCTCACAACGTTTCCCCTCGTTTAATGGTCGGTATGGCACCCTCCAATTAATACTCGAAAGGCTACACTAGTCGACACGACTTTTCCGCTGTTGCCCAAAATGACTTTTTTTGATAGATTTCGATGTTTAAAATTTTTTTTAAAATTTGGTATTTTTTGTCATAGGTAGTGCTTCTATTTTTCACATAAGTTAAGTTTCCTACAACTGGTTGTATTAAACATTGAAGTATTGAAAATTTGAAAAATGCAGCTATAAACATGACTCAGACACTTTGTAGCTGCGACTTAGCGTCAGGAAGATATTAAGCTTTCAAATTCAAATTTCATAATTTTTTTCAAATTTTTTTTCCCGAAATTTTTACTTTGAAAACTCAGAAAAAGTAAAAAAAAAATATTTAAATGCCTACATATTTGCTTTTAGTTAGACACATTAATTAGGCGTCGTTAAAGGTATCGTTTTTAAGAATCGATAAATTAACGGCAAAGCCGTTTGACCAAACCTTCATATGCCATTTTACCGTTAAAAACTATTACAAACTCAGATTTTTTGTATTTTTGTAGGAAAAAAACATTTATTTTATACGTCGGCTAACGGAATTTGTCGGCGAAAAAACCAAAAATGTTAGCCATAAAATATTTCTTTTTTTACTTTTCCTGAGTTTTTAAAGTCCAATTTTGAGAAAAAATACCGAAAAATATTATGATGTTTGAATTTGAAAGTTTAATATCTTCCAGACTTTAAGCTGCAGCTACACAGTGTCTGCGACGGATTTATAGCTGCATTTGTCAGCTTTTTATACCCGGTACTCGAAGAGTATAGGGGTATATTAGATTTGTGGGGATAACGGTTGTGTGTAACGCACAGAAGGAAGCGTTTCTGACCCCATAAAGTATATATATTCTTGATCAGCATCAATAGCCGAGTCGATATAGCCATGTCTGTCTGTCCGTCCGTCCGTCCGTCTGTCCGTCTGTCCGTCCGTCTTCATTTGCGCCTATATCTCAGAGACTATTAAAGCTAGAGCAACCAAGTTTTGAATCCAGTCTCCTGTGTGATCACACTACTCCAAATGTAATTCAAAATTTCGCCCCGCCCCTTTCCGCCCACACAAAGGACGAAAGTCTGTGGCGTACACAATGTTAAAGATACGAGAAAACTAAAAACGCAGAGTCATAGAGAATGCCCATTTCTATCAGAATGTTGAATCTGGATTAGATCGGATCATTATAATAGCTACAATGAAGAAAACCATTTCGAAAGTCATCATTCCCTCTCGCTCTCTCTCACACGCGACCCCATCTGCTTTGCTTATTCGTATAAATGAGCGCCTAGTTCTCAGAGACTATAAGAGCTAGAGCAACCAAACTTTCTATCCAAGCTCCTGTGATACCGAACCAGCACAAGTTTGTTTTAAAATTTTGCCACGCCCCCATCCGCCCCCACAAAAGACGAAAATCTGTGGAATCCACAATTTTTAAGATAAATGAAAACCAAAAACGCAGAATCTTGGGAAATTACCATATCTACCAGATGCCGAATCTGGATCAGATCGGATCAATATTATGGCCAGAAGAAACAAATTCAATTTCAGTGGCTACGCAACGCCTGCCAAGCGCTGACTCATGCCCTCTCTCTCTGTCCTAAACACTTGTACGTCTCAAATATGTAGTTATACATGTCATGTAGAAATTTAGAAGCAGATGTAAAAATCATATGCAAACAAATTCGGAAACATGTATAACGAGAGGGAACGTTGTGAGCCGCGGCAAAGGCCGCGGCTCTACCTTATACCCGGTACTCAGTCAGTATATATATACATACATATATGAGCCTACGATTTATGAAATTTATTATATGTTCTCAAAAGGGACGAAAATAATATTTAAATTACAAAAATGAATTTTTTGGAATTTTTATACATGTTTCCATTTTTGTTTACATATGCTTTGTATATCTGCGCCTACAGTTCTACATTGCATGTATAACTACATATTTGAGACGTACAAGTGTTTAGGAGAGAGAGGGAGGGGGCATGAGGCCGCGCTTGGCAGGCGTTGCGTAGCCACTGAAATTTAATTTGTTTCTTCTGGCCATAATATTGATCCGATCTGATCCAGATTCGGTAATCTGGTAGATATGGTAATTTTTCATGATTCTGCGTTTTTAGTTTTCATTTATCTTAAAAATTGTGGATTCCACAGATTTTCGTCTTTTGTGGGGGCGCAAGGGGGCGTGGCAAAATTTTAAAACAAACTTGTGCTGGTTCGGTATCACAGGAGCTTGGATAGAAAGTTTGGTTGCTCTAGCTCTTATAGTCTCTGAGAACTAGGCGCTCATTTATACGAATAAGCAAAGCAGATGGGGTCGCGTGTGAGAGAGAGCGAGAGGGAACGATGACTTTCGAAATGGTTTTCTTCATTGTAGCTATAATAATGATTCGATCTGATCCAGATTCAACACTCTGATAGAAATGGTCATTTTCTATGATTCTGCGTTTTTAGTTTTCCCGTATCTTCAAAATTGTGTATGCCACAGACTTTCGTCCTTTGTGTGGGCGGAACGGGGCGGGGGTAAATTTTGCAACACATTTGGAGTAGTGTGATCACACAGGAGACTGGATACAAAATTTGGTTGCTCTAGCTTTAATAGTCTCAGAGATATAGGCGCTAATGAAGACGGACGGACGGACAGACGGACAGACGGACAGACAGACATGGCTATATCGACTCGGCTATTGATGCTGATCAAGAATATATATACTTTATGGGGTCGGAAACGCTTCCTTCTGTGCGTTACACACAACCGTTATCCCCACAAATCTAATATACCCTTTTACTCTTCGAGTACCGGGTATAAAAATTCCAAAAAATTCATTTTTTTAATTTAAATATTATTTTCGACCCTTTTGAGAACATATAATAAATTTCATAAATCGTAGGCTCAAATATGTATGTATGTATATACTGACTGAGTACCGGGTATAAGGTAGAGCCGCTGCCTTTGCCGCGGCTCACAACGTTCCCTCTCGTTTTAACTGCAAAGTTCAATACAACCAGTTATAAGAAACTTAAATTAAGTTATATGTAAGTTATTAAGAAAAATAGCAAATTTTTAAAAAATTCGTTTAAAAAAAACTAAACCTAGAAAAAAAAACATTATTCTTAAAAAAAATGTACTATAAGCTGGTATGATGGCTACATCTAGGGACTTTTTTAATTAAAATTGTAGATCTCTATTTTATGAGTACCAGTACCAAACTATTAAAATATACCATCTTTATACACTAATCATCAAAATTGAAATTTGATAAATTTTGGATTTACTACTTTTAAAAGAATAAAAGTTATTTTTATATAATTTGGTTTTTTTTTAAAGAATTTTTTAAATTTGCCATTTTGTTTCATAGTTTTTTTTTTTGTCAGAGGTTGCTTTTTTTATTTCAAATAACTTAAGTATCTTACATCTGGCTGTATTGAACTTTGCAATTCTAAAAAGGCGACAAAACAAAGTATAAATCAGTCTTAAACACTTTGTAGCTTCAGCTTACTTGTGTCCAAATTATTAAGCTTTCAAATTTAATCTTGCAAGTTTTTACTTTTACTTCAGGTTTCAAAAAAAAGAAAAACTACCTCTGAAAAAAAAATAAGAATTACCAGACTTAACAATTTTTTTCTTAATTATAGAAACCATACAAAAAAAATTATTTAAAAAATTATACATTTCTAAATCTATCAGAAGAAATCATTTTGGGACACAGAGGAAGTGTCGTGTTGACTAGTGTTATAAAAAGTAGATACTACAAAAATGTTTTTCTTTTAAAACATAACTATTCAACATATATTTTATTATATATGATTTCTAATATATTAATCTTGACAATATTTTCTATCAAAAAATTTGTTGCAAAATCTTTTAACCATAATTAACTATAATTTGGAACCTATTTTTCACCGAAAACTATTTACTTGTATAAGTGGAACTATCTCTTTTCAGTGACGTTTTGCCTTTCGAATGGCAATTTATAGTGGATTTCTGACCTAACAAATATATTCGACGTCATGAGCGCTTCACGCCATTTTCTGCATACAAAATCAATTTAAATGTGGGATGAAAATGAGTATGTGATTTCGTATGTATGCATGGATATGTGTATGTTTGTTTTGTACTTATGAGTATATTTTGCGAAATGATTTTTTCCGTTCGTCTGCTTCCATCATCATAAATGACTTGGTCCAGTTAGTAGAGAATGGTCATTTAGTTCAAGCAGTAAATGTTTCGTGTTCTCATAGATCGTTTTCCAGTGAAGTTTGTCTGTTAAAAAATCGAGAAGATAAAAATGGGAAACACAACAATGGTCCGTGTGATAAAAAATGTGTGACTTTATAGTAGTTTTAAATTGTAAGAAATGGATAACAGACATTAACAAATGAAACATATTGAAAAAAAACCAATAACTTAAATATGTAGCATAAATGTCGACATTTAGAGAATTTTGTTTTATATAATCGTATTATAATAACTCAGTGAGGCCATTCTGTCAAAATAAGTGTTTATACCCGTTACCGACCCCATAAAACATATATATTTTTGATCAGCATCATTAACAGACTCTATAAAGCCATGTCTGTCTGTTCGTCCGTCTAGTTAGACGCCTAGTACTCAGAGACTATAAAAACTAAAGCAACTAAATGTTGTATTTAGACTGCTTTAAAATCGCACCATAACAACTTTTACTCCTGCTCTCTTCCACTCCGATACCGAAAAAGAAAAAGTCTATATCACACTCCATCCCGTCTGCTTTTCCCGTTCGTCTAGATGAGCGCCTAGATTTCAGAGACAATGTGAGCTAGATCAAACAAACTTTCTATCCACTTCAATGATATCACTTCAATACAAGCGTATAGAACGGACGTATCTACCAGATTGCCATATCTATATATATCGGCTCCCTTTTTTTTTACCACAAATCTAATATACCCCTATACCATTCGAGTACCGGGTAAAAAATCATTTTATGCGACAGCGGAAATGTCGTGTTGACTAGTTTTAGTTAAGTGAGCTAGTTTTTTAGCTCACATTGTATATGCGCATTTTCCATTCCATTTTCAATAAAAATATAGAACCCAAACACTTTTCCCACGTTTTTTTGCGATTTGATAGCGCGGATCCCAGGCAAGAAAGCAGCCCACCTCCCACCCAACCGACCGAGGGGCGCTGCCGCTTAACGCGCGACTCGTTAACCGAACCGATCGCAAACATGCAGGAAAGATAAGTGTTAGACTAGTGTTCGAGGAAAAGTAGAACTAATCTAACTAAAGAAATTAAGTAATTACTAATTACGGGAAAGATGTAAGAGTATCAGTAATTTAAGTCTAGGAAGGGAGTTAGTGGTAGATACAATGTGGTAGAGGGAATTATAATCCGAGCATAGGACCCTAAATGGTTCATGCAAGGAGTAATTCGATCTACAAAGCGGAAGAAACAACGGTGTATAGTTCCTAGTGCTTCTAATAGGAATCGTGAAGTTTATGCGGCTCAACAGGTCAGGGCTATCTACGTCACCCTTCAAGTTGTGCACAAAAATCACGCCAAGCATTTTCCTACGATTAGCTAAGGTTGGAAGGTTTATTAAGAGTAATCTATTAGAGTAAGACGGCAGTCTCACACCTGCATCCCAGTTGAGGCCGCGAAGAGCAAAAAGTAAAATGTTTTTCGGAACTGATTCTATACGGTCCTGATGTACGTTGTACTGAGGGCACGATACACAAGAGCCGTATTCTAAAATCGGATGAACCAGAGAGGTGTAGAGTGTCTTTGTTATATAGGGGTCGTCAAATTCCTTTGACCACCTCTTTATAAACCCAAACACGCCCATGGCCTTATTCACCATGGTAGAAATGTGTTCTGAAAACTTTAACTTGGGATCTAATAGAACACCAAGATCATCAACCCGGGTAATTCTCTCAAGAGAACCACCACAAAGGGTGTAAGGAACCAGAAAGGCGCTGGAGCGATGAAAAGTCATTACTTTACATTTTGAAGCATTAAGGTTTAATAAATTTGCACAACACCAAGACTGAAATCTATCGAGATCGGATTGCAACCTGGATTGGAAAGAAATATCCTTATACAGGACCCAGAGCTTAACATCATCCGCATACATAAGTACTCGAGAGTATATTAATTCATTTATAAAGTCATTTATAAAGAGTGTAAAGAGTAAGGGGCCTAGATGGCTGCCCTGAGGTACACCCGAAGTCACCATAACTGGAGAGGACAGGGAGTTTCTGAAAAGGACTCTTTGAGACCTAGAATAAAGGTAGCTAGAGATCCATCTCAGGAGATTGGGCGGGAACCCTAGAAGGTCGAGCTTTTGTGCTAGGAGGGAATGGTTAACAGAATCGAACGCTTTACTAAAATCGGTGTAAACAACATCCGTCTGCAAATTACCTTGAAAGCCTTTTATTATAAAGGAGGTAAGCTCCAATAAATTTGTAGTGGTTGATCTCCGCCTTATAAATCCATGTTGAGATGGAGATATTAGTGATCTGAATAGGTGCTGCAGGTGCGGAGTTAAAATTTTCTCAAACACTTTAGGAATAGCGGATAACTTAGACATACCTCTATAGTTCATTGCGTCAGACTTGCGACCTTTCTTATGGAGAGGAATTATAAAGGAGTCCTTCCATATCGGGGGAAAGCATGAAGAATTTATAGATAGGTTGAATAGTTTAAGCAACGGCCCACTCAGAGACTCGGCACAGTACCTGAGTACACAGCCGGAACATCCGTCCAGACCCGGTGAGAACACCGGCTTTACTGTTCGTAGATCATGAAGCAACGAGCTTTCATTTAGCAAAGGACTGAAAATGCCGTTCGACCTCGGTAAACCGTATGGATACGGCTGACCAGAGTAAACGTCCTGCGAATAGGTGGTTTGGAAAAAACGAGCAAAAAGATCGGCAATTGCCTGATAATTATCTGCCGACGTATTAAGGAAGGATAGCGAGGTTCTACGCTTACTGTTTACGAAGCTGTAGAACTGTTTGGGGTCCTTAGAAAAACGTATCCTGCATCGAGATAGGTAATTCTGATAGCATTGAGCGTTAAGAACTGAAAAGTTTGACCGAGCTATTACATAATGAAAAAGAGAAGAAGGAGAGCCAAATTCTTGAAATGTTTTATACAGTCTTGATTTTAAGTTTTTTAGATAAGATAGCTCCTAGGTAAACCTAGGGGATTTTCTTGATCTAATCGGACAGGAAAGTGGGACACAAGAGACAGAATGTGAGTCCAGTGCATCATAGAAAATGTTTGTGCCTGTCGTAACATCACTGCACAAATATAAAGCGGACTAATCAAAATCCCTAATGAGGTTATTAAGCTTCGTATACTCGGCTTTGCGGAAGCAGCGGACACATTGGGGTAGTCTACCCGACCGATCCAGTACCGTTCGTCCTAGGTCGAGCGACACTTCGAAAGTAGGATGGTAGGCATCTTCATCTTAACTTGAGACAGAGACAGGTCAACCAAGCCGTCAACAAAGTCATGTCGGACATGGGTACCAGGCTATTAGGTTCGTTTACCGAAGACCAAACAATTCCTGGCAAGTTGAAGTCACCAAGAACTATCATATGATCTTTGTCTGATAGCGAGAAAGAAATAGCGGTTAAGTCGGACAAGTGCTGCTCGTAAATTGCGATATCCGAAGAAGGTGGAATATACGAACAAGTTATGAAAACTAAAAAAGCGGGAAGAATCCGTTTTACACACAGGAATTCCAGTTCCTGCTGGATCTGGACTGTGAAAAGTTCCGACGTGAAGTTTGAGTCCACAGCAATCAGAACCCCTCCTGCACGTCGAGACGAACGATCCTTTCTAAAAGTTGTGTACCGACCTGCCAAAACTTCGGAACTAAAAATGTCCGGCTTTAACCAGGTCTCGGTAAACACAATAACGTGGGATGCAAATGATAGGTCACCAAGAGAGAATTTAATAGTTTTTTGGACGGGTAGAGGTAGAGCGGGAAGACGAAGATGGCGCATTGGTCTGATTTGTTGGCAGAGTTATTGGGGGCCTAGTCTTTTTCTTTGCCTTAAACTCCACCAAATGCTCCGGCCAAAATTTGGCAGACCAGATGGTGTTAAAGTGAGTTTGGGAGACACTAATTTTAAAAGAAGCTATCTCTCTGGCATAAGAAAAGTTAAACTTTTCCACCTTAAAATCAACGGCTTTTATTTTGCTTTGAATATTAGCCGTCACATCCTTAGTTGTGGAGTCAGGGGCTAGCCGTGAAACCGTGAATACAATGTGAGCTAAAAGCCGTGAATTTGCGGACATTACGGACACAGACGCTTAAGACGATTTTGGCTGCATGCTCTCCGAGGCGATAAATTCGGCTACCGAATTTTCATCACCAGCAGCTGTCGTTGCCTTCGGAGTAGCGATCGAAATCAGCTGCTGCACTATTAGGGTGGTCGGCAGTTGGCACATGCAGATCCCGCGGAGTGACCTTTTTGCGCCTAGGAGGCTCAGTCAGTAGTTTGAAACCACTAAACTGAGACTACATGGCTAGGAGCCGATCGTATTGCTCTTTGAAGCCCACGGTCAGCTCCCTAAAGCCCCTCCGGGTCTGCCTCATAAAGGCTGCCATTTTCTTCTCAACCGGACGGCATGCCTCACAGCTGTAATGCAGGCCATTCCTTTTTGAGATGGCATCACCCATGAGACCGGAAAACCCGGCGCATTTAGCGTGCACTACGCTATCGCAGAGCCAGCAGGGGATACTCGGCTGGTCATGGGTGATCTTCTTATTGCAGGGTTTCTTTGCACAGACAACAGTGTATTTCATTATGAGAAAAAAAGAATTAAAAAATATAAAATATATGAAAAAATAAAATTTCAAAACAAATAGATTTCAGACCATTGTGCCAGATAAACGATAAAGGCGCAATAAGAAGGAGAGGAGAGCGGTTACTGCAGCTTCAGTTGAGAGAGAGAGAGAGAGAGAGAGAGAGAGAGAGAGAGAGAGAGAGAGAGAGAGAGAGAGAGAGAGAGAGCGCTACTACACAGAACGTATTGAGAGCGAGGGAGGAAGAACAGTTATGTTGGTTTGGGTAATAGGGTCAACTAGGTGAGAGCGGCAGATTTTGATTTTGTGTGTACTTACGAAAAGAAACAACAAAACACATTGACTACCGACACAGGAAAATAATTAAATTATGTCTAAAAACACAATTAAAGGGCATGCACTCGCAGCTCTAATCAAGCAGGTAATTTAAAGTTCATTTAGAATTGGTATATTCAAAAAACACCGACTGTTTATAAAAGATAAAAGGCAGATAAGCGGAGCGCGAAACAAAAACACGTCTGATTGCTACAAAGAGAATCGAACGAGAGTGAATAGAAGGCAACTTTGGCTTATTTCACTTAAATTAAAAAATCTACGTAATGAAACGTAATATTATACAGCGCTTAATTTATTTTATTAGAGGAATGATGTAGCTTTCTATCGAGTACGTACACATACGAAGGGGAACGTTGTGTACCTTATACCCGGTACTCAGTCAGTATATATATACATACATATATGAGCCTACGATTTATGAAATTTATTATATGTTCTCAAAAGGGACGAAAATAATATTTAAATTACAAAAATGAATTTTTTGGAATTTTTATACATGTTTCCATTTTTGTTTACATATGCTTTGTATATCTGCGCCTACAGTTCTACATTGCATGTATAACTACATATTTGAGACGTACAAGTGTTTAGGAGAGAGAGGGAGGGGGCATGAGGCCGCGCTTGGCAGGCGTTGCGTAGCCACTGAAATTTAATTTGTTTCTTCTGGCCATAATATTGATCCGATCTGATCCAGATTCGGTAATCTGGTAGATATGGTAATTTTTCATGATTCTGCGTTTTTAGTTTTCATTTATCTTAAAAATTGTGGATTCCACAGATTTTCGTCTTTTGTGGGGGCGCAAGGGGGCGTGGCAAAATTTTAAAACAAACTTGTGCTGGTTCGGTATCACAGGAGCTTGGATAGAAAGTTTGGTTGCTCTAGCTCTTATAGTCTCTGAGAACTAGGCGCTCATTTATACGAATAAGCAAAGCAGATGGGGTCGCGTGTGAGAGAGAGCGAGAGGGAACGATGACTTTCGAAATGGTTTTCTTCATTGTAGCTATAATAATGATTCGATCTGATCCAGATTCAACACTCTGATAGAAATGGTCATTTTCTATGATTCTGCGTTTTTAGTTTTCCCGTATCTTCAAAATTGTGTATGCCACAGACTTTCGTCCTTTGTGTGGGCGGAACGGGGCGGGGGTAAATTTTGCAACACATTTGGAGTAGTGTGATCACACAGGAGACTGGATACAAAATTTGGTTGCTCTAGCTTTAATAGTCTCAGAGATATAGGCGCTAATGAAGACGGACGGACGGACAGACGGACAGACGGACAGACAGACATGGCTATATCGACTCGGCTATTGATGCTGATCAAGAATATATATACTTTATGGGGTCGGAAACGCTTCCTTCTGTGCGTTACACACAACCGTTATCCCCACAAATCTAATATACCCTTTTACTCTTCGAGTACCGGGTATAAAAATTCCAAAAAATTCATTTTTTTAATTTAAATATTATTTTCGACCCTTTTGAGAACATATAATAAATTTCATAAATCGTAGGCTCAAATATGTATGTATGTATATACTGACTGAGTACCGGGTATAAGGTAGAGCCGCTGCCTTTGCCGCGGCTCACAACGTTCCCTCTCGTTTTAACTGCAAAGTTCAATACAACCAGTTATAAGAAACTTAAATTAAGTTATATGTAAG
This sequence comes from Drosophila algonquin, assembly GCA_035041765.1. NCBI lineage: Eukaryota > Metazoa > Arthropoda > Insecta > Diptera > Drosophilidae > Drosophila > Drosophila algonquin. The sequence goes on along the minus strand of JAWNKY010000023.1, from coordinate 20,193 downwards.
TTATTAAGAAAAATAGCAAATTTTTAAAAAATTCGTTTAAAAAAAACTAAACCTAAAAAAAAAAACATTATTCTTAAAAAAAATGTACTATAAGCTGGTATGATGGCTACATCTAGGGACTTTTTTAATTAAAATTGTAGATCTCTATTTTATGAGTACCAGTACCAAACTATTAAAATATACCATCTTTATACACTAATCATCAAAATTGAAATTTGATAAATTTTGGATTTACTACTTTTAAAAGAATAAAAGTTATTTTTATATAATTTGGTTTTTTTTTAAAGAATTTTTTAAATTTGCCATTTTGTTTCATAGTTTTTTTTTTTGTCAGAGGTTGCTTTTTTTATTTCAAATAACTTAAGTATCTTACATCTGGCTGTATTGAACTTTGCAATTCTAAAAAGGCGACAAAACAAAGTATAAATCAGTCTTAAACACTTTGTAGCTTCAGCTTACTTGTGTCCAAATTATTAAGCTTTCAAATTTAATCTTGCAAGTTTTTACTTTTACTTCAGGTTTCAAAAAAAAGAAAAACTACCTCTGAAAAAAAAATAAGAATTACCAGACTTAACAATTTTTTTCTTAATTATAGAAACCATACAAAAAAAATTATTTAAAAAATTATACATTTCTAAATCTATCAGAAGAAATCATTTTGGGACACAGAGGAAGTGTCGTGTTGACTAGTGTTATAAAAAGTAGATACTACAAAAATGTTTTTCTTTTAAAACATAACTATTCAACATATATTTTATTATATATGATTTCTAATATATTAATCTTGACAATATTTTCTATCAAAAAATTTGTTGCAAAATCTTTTAACCATAATTAACTATAATTTGGAACCTATTTTTCACCGAAAACTATTTACTTGTATAAGTGGAACTATCTCTTTTCAGTGACGTTTTGCCTTTCGAATGGCAATTTATAGTGGATTTCTGACCTAACAAATATATTCGACGTCATGAGCGCTTCACGCCATTTTCTGCATACAAAATCAATTTAAATGTGGGATGAAAATGAGTATGTGATTTCGTATGTATGCATGGATATGTGTATGTTTGTTTTGTACTTATGAGTATATTTTGCGAAATGATTTTTTCCGTTCGTCTGCTTCCATCATCATAAATGACTTGGTCCAGTTAGTAGAGAATGGTCATTTAGTTCAAGCAGTAAATGTTTCGTGTTCTCATAGATCGTTTTCCAGTGAAGTTTGTCTGTTAAAAAATCGAGAAGATAAAAATGGGAAACACAACAATGGTCCGTGTGATAAAAAATGTGTGACTTTATAGTAGTTTTAAATTGTAAGAAATGGATAACAGACATTAACAAATGAAACATATTGAAAAAAAACCAATAACTTAAATATGTAGCATAAATGTCGACATTTAGAGAATTTTGTTTTATATAATCGTATTATAATAACTCAGTGAGGCCATTCTGTCAAAATAAGTGTTTATACCCGTTACCGACCCCATAAAACATATATATTTTTGATCAGCATCATTAACAGACTCTATAAAGCCATGTCTGTCTGTTCGTCCGTCTAGTTAGACGCCTAGTACTCAGAGACTATAAAAACTAAAGCAACTAAATGTTGTATTTAGACTGCTTTAAAATCGCACCATAACAACTTTTACTCCTGCTCTCTTCCACTCCGATACCGAAAAAGAAAAAGTCTATATCACACTCCATCCCGTCTGCTTTTCCCGTTCGTCTAGATGAGCGCCTAGATTTCAGAGACAATGTGAGCTAGATCAAACAAACTTTCTATCCACTTCAATGATATCACTTCAATACAAGCGTATAGAACGGACGTATCTACCAGATTGCCATATCTATATATATCGGCTCCCTTTTTTTTTACCACAAATCTAATATACCCCTATACCATTCGAGTACCGGGTAAAAAATCATTTTATGCGACAGCGGAAATGTCGTGTTGACTAGTTTTAGTTAAGTGAGCTAGTTTTTTAGCTCACATTGTATATGCGCATTTTCCATTCCATTTTCAATAAAAATATAGAACCCAAACACTTTTCCCACGTTTTTTTGCGATTTGATAGCGCGGATCCCAGGCAAGAAAGCAGCCCACCTCCCACCCAACCGACCGAGGGGCGCTGCCGCTTAACGCGCGACTCGTTAACCGAACCGATCGCAAACATGCAGGAAAGATAAGTGTTAGACTAGTGTTCGAGGAAAAGTAGAACTAATCTAACTAAAGAAATTAAGTAATTACTAATTACGGGAAAGATGTAAGAGTATCAGTAATTTAAGTCTAGGAAGGGAGTTAGTGGTAGATACAATGTGGTAGAGGGAATTATAATCCGAGCATAGGACCCTAAATGGTTCATGCAAGGAGTAATTCGATCTACAAAGCGGAAGAAACAACGGTGTATAGTTCCTAGTGCTTCTAATAGGAATCGTGAAGTTTATGCGGCTCAACAGGTCAGGGCTATCTACGTCACCCTTGATCAAGTTGTGCACAAAAATCACGCCAAGCATTTTCCTACGATTAGCTAAGGTTGGAAGGTTTATTAAGAGTAATCTATTAGAGTAAGACGGCAGTCTCACACCTGCATCCCAGTTGAGGCCGCGAAGAGCAAAAAGTAAAATGTTTTTCTGAACTGATTCTATACGGTCCTGATGTACGTTGTACTGAGGGCACGATACACAAGAGCCGTATTCTAAAATCGGACGAACCAGAGAGGTGTAGAGAGTCTTTGTTATATAGGGGTCGTCAAATTCCTTTGACCACCTCTTTATAAACCCAAGCACGCCCATGGCCTTATTCACCATGGTGGAAATGTGTTCTGAAAACCTTAACTTGGGATCTAATAGAACACCAAGATCATCAACCCGGGTAATTCTCTCAAGAGAACCACAACAAAGGGTGTAAGGAATCAGAAAGGCGCTGGAGCGATGAAAAGTCATTACTTTACATTTTGAAGCATTAAGGTTTAATAAATTTGCACAACACCAAGACTGAAATCTATCGAGATCGGATTGCAGCCTGGATTGGAAAGAAATGTCCTTATACTGGACCCAGAGCTTAACATCATCCGCATACATAAGTACTCGAGAGTATATTAGTTCATTTATAAAGTCATTTATAAAGAGTGTAAAGAGTAAGGGGCCTAGATGGCTGCCCTGAGGTACACCCGAAGTCACCATAACTGGAGAGGACAGGGAGTTTCTGAAAAGGACTCTTTGAGACCTAGAATAAAGGTAGCTAGAGATCCATCTCAGGAGATTGGGCGGGAACCCTAGAAGGTCGAGCTTTTGTGCTAGGAGGGAATGGTTAACAGAATCGAACGCTTTACTAAAATCGGTGTAAACAACATCCGTCTGCAAATTACCTTGAAAGCCTTTTATTATAAAGGAGGTAAGCTCCAATAAATTTGTAGTGGTTGATCTCCGCCTTATAAATCCATGTTGAGATGGAGATATTAGTGATCTGAATAGGTGCTGCAGGTGCGGAGTTAAAATTTTCTCAAACACTTTAGGAATAGCGGATAACTTAGACATACCTCTATAGTTCATTGCGTCAGACTTGCGACCTTTCTTATGGAGAGGAATTATAAAGGAGTCCTTCCATATCGGGGGAAAGCATGAAGAATTTATGGATAGGTTGAATAGTTTAAGCAACGGCCCACACAGAGACTCGGCACAGTACCTGAGTACACAGCCGGGAACATCCGTCCAGACCCGGTGAGAACACCGGCTTTACTGTTCGTAGATCATGAAGCAACGAGCTTTCATTTAGCAAAGGACTGAAAATGCCGTTCGACCTCGGTAAACCGTATGGATACGGCTGACCAGAGTAAACGTCCTGCGAATAGGTGGTTTGGAAAAAACGAGCAAAAAGATCGGCAATTGCCTGATAATTATCTGCCGACGTATTAAGGAAGGATAGCGAGGTTCTACGCTTACTGTTTACGAAGCTGTAGAACTGTTTGGGGTCCTTAGAAAAACGTATCCTGCATCGAGATAGGTAATTCTGATAGCATTGAGCGTTAAGAACTGAAAAGTTTGACCGAGCTATTACATAATGAAAAAGAGAAGAAGGAGAGCCAAATTCTTGAAATGTTTTATACAGTCTTGATTTTAAGTTTTTTAGATAAGATAGCTCCTAGGTAAACCTAGGGGATTTTCTTGATCTAATCGGACAGGAAAGTGGGACACAAGAGACAGAATGTGAGTCCAGTGCATCATAGAAAATGTTTGTGCCTGTCGTAACATCACTGCACAAATATAAAGCGGACTAATCAAAATCCCTAATGAGGTTATTAAGCTTCGTATACTCGGCTTTGCGGAAGCAGCGGACACATTGGGGTAGTCTACCCGACCGATCCAGTACCGTTCGTCCTAGGTCGAGCGACACTTCGAAAGTAGGATGGTAGGCATCTTCATCTTAACTTGAGACAGAGACAGGTCAACCAAGCCGTCAACAAAGTCATGTCGGACATGGGTACCAGGCTATTAGGTTCGTTTACCGAAGACCAAACAATTCCTGGCAAGTTGAAGTCACCAAGAACTATCATATGATCTTTGTCTGATAGCGAGAAAGAAATAGCGGTTAAGTCGGACAAGTGCTGCTCGTAAATTGCGATATCCGAAGAAGGTGGAATATACGAACAAGTTATGAAAACTAAAAAAGCGGGAAGAATCCGTTTTACACACAGGAATTCCAGTTCCTGCTGGATCTGGACTGTGAAAAGTTCCGACGTGAAGTTTGAGTCCACAGCAATCAGAACCCCTCCTGCACGTCGAGACGAACGATCCTTTCTAAAAGTTGTGTACCGACCTGCCAAAACTTCGGAACTAAAAATGTCCGGCTTTAACCAGGTCTCGGTAAACACAATAACGTGGGATGCAAATGATAGGTCACCAAGAGAGAATTTAATAGTTTTTTGGACGGGTAGAGGTAGAGCGGGAAGACGAAGATGGCGCATTGGTCTGATTTGTTGGCAGAGTTATTGGGGGCCTAGTCTTTTTCTTTGCCTTAAACTCCACCAAATGCTCCGGCCAAAATTTGGCAGACCAGATGGTGTTAAAGTGAGTTTGGGAGACACTAATTTTAAAAGAAGCTATCTCTCTGGCATAAGAAAAGTTAAACTTTTCCACCTTAAAATCAACGGCTTTTATTTTGCTTTGAATATTAGCCGTCACATCCTTAGTTGTGGAGTCAGGGGCTAGCCGTGAAACCGTGAATACAATGTGAGCTAAAAGCCGTGAATTTGCGGACATTACGGACACAGACGCTTAAGACGATTTTGGCTGCATGCTCTCCGAGGCGATAAATTCGGCTACCGAATTTTCATCACCAGCAGCTGTCGTTGCCTTCGGAGTAGCGATCGAAATCAGCTGCTGCACTATTAGGGTGGTCGGCAGTTGGCACATGCAGATCCCGCGGAGTGACCTTTTTGCGCCTAGGAGGCTCAGTCAGTAGTTTGAAACCACTAAACTGAGACTACATGGCTAGGAGCCCGATCGTATTGCTCTTTGAAGCCCACGGTCAGCTCCCTAAAGCCCCTCCGGGTCTGCCTCATAAAGGCTGCCATTTTCTTCTCAACCGGACGGCATGCCTCACAGCTGTAATGCAGGCCATTCCTTTTTGAGATGGCATCACCCATGAGACCGGAAAACCCGGCGCATTTAGCGTGCACTACGCTATCGCAGAGCCAGCAGGGGATACTCGGCTGGTCATGGGTGATCTTCTTATTGCAGGGTTTCTTTGCACAGACAACAGTGTATTTCATTATGAGAAAAAAAGAATTAAAAAATATAAAATATATGAAAAAATAAAATTTCAAAACAAATAGATTTCAGACCATTGTGCCAGATAAACGATAAAGGCGCAATAAGAAGGAGAGGAGAGCGGTTACTGCAGCTTCAGTTGAGAGAGAGAGAGAGAGAGAGAGAGAGAGAGAGAGAGAGAGAGAGAGAGAGAGAGAGAGAGAGAGAGAGCGCTACTACACAGAACGTATTGAGAGCGAGGGAGGAAGAACAGTTATGTTGGTTTGGGTAATAGGGTCAACTAGGTGAGAGCGGCAGATTTTGATTTTGTGTGTACTTACGAAAAGAAACAACAAAACACATTGACTACCGACACAGGAAAATAATTAAATTATGTCTAAAAACACAATTAAAGGGCATGCACTCGCAGCTCTAATCAAGCAGGTAATTTAAAGTTCATTTAGAATTGGTATATTCAAAAAACACCGACTGTTTATAAAAGATAAAAGGCAGATAAGCGGAGCGCGAAACAAAAACACGTCTGATTGCTACAAAGAGAATCGAACGAGAGTGAATAGAAGGCAACTTTGGCTTATTTCACTTAAATTAAAAAATCTACGTAATGAAACGTAATATTATACAGCGCTTAATTTATTTTATTAGAGGAATGATGTAGCTTTCTATCGAGTACGTACACATACGAAGGGGAACGTTGTGTACCTTATACACGGTACTCAGTCAGTATATACATACATACATATATGAGCTTACGACTTAAGCAATTTATTATATGTTCGCAAAAGGGACGAATTAAATTTTGCGCAAAAAAGAATATTTCAAAAAATGATGTCAAACCATTTTTGGTACTTTTATGCATGTTTCCATTTTTGTTTACATATGCTTTTTACATCTGCTTCTAAATTTCTACATTACATGTATAACTACATGATCGAGACGTACAAGTGTTTGCGAGAGAGAAAGGGAATGAGTAAGCGCTTGCCAGGCGTTGCACAGCGACTGAAATTTACTTTGTTCTTTCTGACTATAATAGTAGTTCTTCCTGATCCAGATTCGGCAATCTGGTATATACGGTTATTTTCCATGATTCTGCGTTTTTAGTTTTCTTTTATCTTAAAAATTGTGGATTACACAGATTTTCGTTTTTGTGGGGCCGAAAAGGGTTGTGGCAAAATTTAGAAATAAACTTGTGCTGAATGGATATCTCAGGAGTATATAGAAAGGAGGAGGAGTATAAGATAGAAAGTTTGGTTGCTCTTTCTCTTATAGTCTCTGAGATCTAGGCGCTCCATTTCGAAAGTCATCATTCCCTCTCGCTCTCTCTCACACGCGACCCTGTCTGTTTTGCCTATTCGTCCAAATGAGCGCCTAGTTCTCAGAGACTAAAAAAGCTAGAGCAACCAAACTTTCTATCCAAACTCCTATGATATCAATTCAGCACAAGTGTATTTCAAGAAGTTGCCACGCCCCCTTTCGCCCCCACAAAGGACGAAAATCTGTGGAATCCACAATTTTTAAGATACGATAAAACCAAAAACGCAGAATCGTGAAAAATAGCCAAATCTATCAGATTGCCGAATCTGGATCAGGTCGAATCATTATTATGGACAGAAGAAACAAATTAAATTTCAGTGGCTACGCAACGCCTGCCAAGCGCTTACTCATTCCCTCCCTCTCTCGCACACATAGTTACTCGTCTCGTATGAGTAGTTATACATATCATGTAGAAATGTAGAAGCTGATGTAAAAAGTATATGTAAACTGGAAACAGATAACTTTTAATATATAAAAATCTAGCATAGAATTCGACATAATTTTTTGAAATTTAATTCGTCCCTTTTGCGAACATACGAGTATGTATGTATAATAAATTACATAAATGGTAAGATCACATATATTCTGACTGAGTACCGGGTATAAAGTAGAGCCGCTGCCTTTGCCGCGGCTCACAACGTTCCCTCTCGTTTTTATATGTGTGTCTATCTAAAACCAAAGATCAAGGCATTCAAATATTTTTTTTTCGACTTTTCCTGACCTTTTAAAGTCAAAATTTCGGGGGAAAAATACCAAAAACATTATGAAATTTCAATTTGGAAGCTTAATATCTTCCAGACGTTAAGTCGCAGCTACAAAGTGTCTGAGTCGGATTTATAGCTGCATTTTGCAGCTTTTTTTAACTATAAAGTTCAATACAACCAGTTGTAGGAAACGTGCGTTATGTGAAAAATAGAAGCACTACCTATGACAAAAAACACCAAATTTTTCAAAATTCTTAAAAAAAAAACTACTCGATGAAAAAAAAACATTCTTTGAAAATTTTTAAACATCCAAACCTATCAGAAAAAGTCATTTTTAGCGACAGCGCAAAAGTCGTGTCGACTAGTGTTATCATCATATATGATGATTCCTATAACTAAACATTTTCAAATTGGATATGGTGGCCCAAAATACCTCTTTTGATAGATTTGGTAATTTAATTTTTTTTTTAAGAAATATGGTTTTTATATTGTTTTAGATTTTTTATTAAAATATTTTAAAATCTGGTTGTGTTTTTTTCATAGGTAGTACTTCTTTGAACAGACATCATTGAAAGACATTTTCAGTACGACTGGCTACCTCATATACATACTTCCCGAGATATAAATATATAGAATAGCAAACTATGTATATTAGTGTATCCATATGTGTGAGACTATGTAACAGTCAGAAGGAAGCATTTCCGACGACATAAATTATAATTATTCTTTTTCAGCATCAAAAGCCAAGTTGATATTGCGATGTCCGTCTGTCCGTCCGTGTATCCGTATGATACCATGAGGTGCTAAAGCTCACAGAAAACAAAAGCTAGAGCCACAGGATTTTCTAACCAAAACTACGTTTATATACTAGATATTCCTCCTGCTCTACACATTCGAAAATCTGAGGCATCCACAACTTTGAAGATACATATGATTAAAGTGAAAACATAGAATCTAACGAATTATGTTATCTACCAGATTGTACCAGATAGACTCGTAATTACAGAATTAAGAAACCTATTTTCCTTGGGTGACTGTCCTGTCACTGCCCCGTGCTCAGTCGCTATCTCTCTCTCTCAAACTGTAACACCTTTAGAAAGTGAGCGATGTATAATTTGTACTCGCAGAGTGCCGCCTCGGCGGAATGAACGAGATATAACGGAATGGAAACAGCTCATAAGATTGCATATATGTATACTAGCTAAGAAGATCGGGTAGAAGATTCACGTCACGATTGGTTTATAAATGTTCTCAAGTACAAATTCGGTTGTTCTCTTTGAGTACATTTTATAGTCGTTTAAAAGATTAATATGGAAAATGTGTATATTTTCAAATATTGTCATATGTGGGTACAAAAATATAACATGCTAAAAAGCTTCAGTATATAATTATTTTTTAATGTATTCGTACTTTATGGCACTTATGGTCCGCAAAACTCGAGAATGTATGTATTTTCAAATTTTGTCACTCCCCTCTCTTTTCCTAAAAATACGAAAAAAATGCGAGACATATCGATGATGTTTGGGGTCCTGTGCTCCGTTGTCGTGTCCCCTTTCTATTATTATTTTTGATGTAGTAGATCGTGTTAGCCAATATATCAAATCGGACGGAGGGACAGCGGTACAGACGGATAAAAAATATATGTGCTATTAAAGCAACTTCAACTTCGTTTCTTACATTTAAAAAAATGTAATATATTTCTTTCTACTCTTTGAGTACCTGATATCAATAAGTCGAAATGTAGTCGAATCTCAAAAGTCAAGTCTAATGGATGACGCTAATAAAGCATATATACATATTTATGTATGTACATATATATATGTGTGTATATTATGTTTTGAAAGCTCACAGCTGAACGATTATAGAAAAAAAAAGTATTTTTACTTATATAATTTACTTAAAAATGCCCTTTTCCAAATGCGCATCGTCATTCATTGTGAAAACTAATTGAAATAAGTAACGCAACATAAATAAATATGCACATACATAAGCCCGAAAATGTTGATAAAGATTGTACAGCTTTTTCAATCACGCTAATTTAACAGAATATATAAGTAAGTAAATGCCAATTAAATATTATACAAAAAAAGATTTAAAAATGTTTTGTAAAATCGTATTTATTTTTATAGTATATTGTCATTTTGGGAATTTCATGGTGCTAAACAAGAATAATTAAGAATACATATCAAAAGAACTGGAATTTTTTAATTATTTAATAATATTTTAAATAATAAAAATATGTACATACATATGTAAGTCGTCAAGCAGAATAAGGGATATTATTTGAGGTGAAGTCGATTTGTTAGCATCTTGTTTCAAGGAAAACATAACTATTTAGAAAAATACAAAAAATTTCGGATTGTTCTATGTTTTATGTTTATTCATAGAACCAAGAAAGTCAAGCAATCGAGCTATTCTATCTATAAGGTAATAAACGTTAGTGCTATTACGGTTACATTCCATACTGCACCGTCCGTTACATCTCAGTCTCTCTTTCGCGTTCTCTTTCCACCAACGAATTAACATCCGCAACACTGGACTGCCCAAGTAAGGCCCAGGCAATATCGCAGGAGTCTGCAAAAAAATCCTCACAAAACAGACAGACGTTTTAAGCTAACCTTTTCTTCTGCCTGTTACATTCAAAATGTACTATGGCCCTCCCCAAATGTACTATGGACCTACGAAAATATTTCTAATTTTAATATTATGTAAAAAAATATATGTAATGTAATGTATATGTAAAAAATATTATGTAAAAAAAACTTTTCAATATTTTGATTAGTTTTTTATTGGTGAAAAAATTTTGCACTGTTTTTAAAATATTTGGTTAATTTTCATAATTAAAATTATCTTTCAGAGTAAGAACAATACGGCAGTTTGGTAGCTTCTCGCAGTTTTTTTAAATATATATATTCATATAATAGTAAAAATATAAAAAACAACATACATATTTGAAAGATAAGCTACTCAAAATACGGATTAGTATTTTTCAGACACTATGTAATTCAAGAAAAAATATAGTGCAATATAATGAGGCGTAAGGTTGAGGAATATTACCAAGAAATATATTTTTCTATCAAGAAATTTGTAGCTTATTGTTAATCTATAAATAAAGTAACGAACCAGGGAAATTAGGGAAATTTTTCTGATGGAGAGAATATATGACGATCCCCGAACACCTTAGCGCAAATATTTAGAGAGAAACATGACGAACACAATGTTTATGCTCACTTTAAATTTGTTTTGAATTGTTTTTTTTTTAGATACTAGCAACTACTGCTGCGAGTGCAGTTTGTGATTTGTGCCGCATCCGATGCTGCGACTCATGTCGTTGATAGAAAGAAATGTGGATCGCGTAATAGGGCAGACTATATTTATTCCCTGTCTTCGATCGTAATAACAGGGGACTGCGGTGGCTGTATGGGATCTATGATACTATCGTTAAAGGTGTTACGACTTAGCCCTCTTGAACTATTGAGCAAACGACAATAAACTTGTGCCCATAAAATAGTGCAAGAAGATACAAATATACATTTATATTCGCAACCAAAAAAAATTATTTGTTTAGAAACAATCTTCAAATCAAGCACGCCTATATCTGCGAAATTTTTATCTGCTAATTCGTTGTATGACAGTGTTCACAAATCGTATGCATTTGTGTAAAAAAATTAAAAATCTTAAAAAATAGAATTACATTTTTCGGAATAACGGAACATCCTTGAGCTGTCAAAATGAGCGTAAGTTTTTGTTACCGTATCTATAAAAAGTAATAAGAAAATTGCTGAAAATGAAGTGAATATGAAGTTTTAATTAACAACAGACAACAGAACAGGTGTTTCGAGTCTTAATGCAAGCGGCGACAAAAAAATTTAATTCGGATTTAGCTTTAAAAAATAGTTTTCCATATTTTTGTTTTACTACTTCGAGTAGGGTTACCCGGATTTAAAGCTTGCAAAGTCAAATACAACCAGACGTAAGATACTTAATTTATGTAAAAAAATCAATAAATTATGTAAAGAATCAGTGGATATACAGCTGAGGTGGAGCCGTTTGTCCAGAACGAGTAAAACTTCATTTTACGTGGGTAAATATCATTCGGTACGTGGCTGGTCCAATTGGCCATGAGTAGATGAGATATGTATAGTCAGTCAGTCATTTTCAGCCTTTATGTTACTAAAATATCTTTAAGATTAGTGATGAATTTGTTTTCATGTTGCTTGTTTTTAAAATGCTCGTTTTTAAACTGGCTTACGTTACTTGGCTGTCTTTCTTTGTCATTAGAGTCAGATTCTCTTATAGGAGTCCGCATACCTAATAAATAGCAGCTAAGCGGCAAAGTGGCAGCACCAGTGGCAATTTTTTTTATCCTAAACGGCTAGAGGCGTGGACTTCAAAGGGAGGAAAATTAGCCTGGCTAAAAACTAATATGGAATTAAAACTGACGAAAAATTTCTGTTTTTTTTTTTTAAAAAAAAGGTTATACGTTGGCTAACGGAATAACGGATAAATCGGCAAAATTCGGCAAACGGCTGAAACTTGGCCGTTTATCCATCGATTCTTACAAACGATACCTGTAACGACGCTTAATTAATGTGTCTATCTAAAACCAAACATGTTAGTGAGGACATTTTTTTTTCGACTTTTCCTGAGTACTTAAATTCAAAATTTCGGGAAAAAATACCGGAAAAAATTATGAAATTTTGGATTTGAAAGCTTAATATCGTCCAGACGTTAAGCTGCAGCTACATAATATCTGGGTCGTACTTATAGCTGAATTTGTCAGCTTTTTAGAACTGCAAAATGCAATACAACCAGTTATAAGAAACTGGTAAATGTTAAGTACGTGGACAACCTCTCCAAAATTAAACATTTTTAAAAAAATAACTAGAAGCGACCGCCACGAAATTTGTTTACCTAAATTCATGATAAATCGGTATCTATCTAGGAACAAAATTTCGTGAATTTTGGAGAGGTTGTCCACGTACTTAACATTTACCAAAAACTAAACCTAGAAAAAATACATAATTCTTAAAAAAAATGTAAATCTCCAAATCTTCTGAAAAAAAGTCATTTTGGGCGAGAGCGGGAAAAAAAGTTGAGCTTTGGCGAGTAGTGTAATCGGCAATTTGGTAGATACGTTAATTTTCACTGACCTGACCCTGACGTTCAAACGGCCTATCTAGCTTATATAAACCTCTTTTTCGACAACAGAAAAACATTATTTTTTTTAATCCATTCGATTATTTTTTTTACCATCGATACTTACACCCAGAAAAAAATGTGGCCTTGAACATAAAAATATGGACATAAATTAAGATAATATGGTCTATTTTTTGTAGTTATGAATCATAGACTTATTTAAACTTATATTAAAACAAAACCTTACTTATAATTTATATTATAATTTACTTTAAACCTTACTTTAATGATGAGGTTTAGAAAAAAGGACTTGAATATAGTGCCCCTATTACCTTTAAATTAAGGTCATATCTGCCTTAAAAGGATGTCCGTAAGATAGCCTCAAAACAATCCCACTAGATTCCTAAAATTAAGGAAATCGTACATACATATAACATAAATTTGGTCCATAATGTTCTATGGCTTTAGAAATATGCATATTTATTATTTATTAAAAATATAGTTACATACATAATTAAAGATTGGATTAAAATTAGAAGAACTTATGGCTTTACAAAACTTATGGATAGGACGATTTTTTACAAGATTCATATTAATAAATTTAAAGTTTTTATAACTATTTTGATTTCACTCAAAGTATGGCTCTAACCCACGACCCTAAGATTAAGAGTCTCATGCTCTACCGAATGAGTTAGCAGGACACCTGCATCAGTTTCCGAGTACCGGATGAATGTGAATACAAACATTGGACGGGGCTTGAAAAATTATGTGTTTTATATTATCCACTAAAGGCCTATAAAGTAATTATAAAGCATGGGTATAAAAAAACTGCTGAAGAAAAGATTGAGAAAAATTAGATTTAGAAAATATTAAAGGTTGTTTTATTGCCATTCGTTCCTGTAAGCCATGACGAAAACTTAAAATTAAAACTAAAATTATTTATTGGAGGTTTAACAACAAAAATAAATACTCTTTTGAACTTTAAAACTTTATTAAATGCACAATATTTTTAAAAATTTGCATATTTAGACATTGATAGACACATGCTTAAAGAGCTTTACGATTTTTAAGGTAGTTAGACTATTTCTGAGGTCATATGATCCTAAAATTGTATTGCCTCAAACTATCAATCAAGGCCAGAAATATAATATATGTTAAATTTTTAAGTCCATAATGCCCTTAATAAATCATTTTAGGCAATGTAGTCCTTACATTCTAGAATCAAGAAATCTTCTAGAATCTTCTCAGTGTATGGAATTGTACACTGTCAAAGTACACATACATTTTCACTATTTATATTTATGTATTTATATTTATGTATGTACATACATACATATGTACACCTATACTCTTCGAGTATCCTACTTTTCCTGAGTTTTTAAAGTCAACATGTCGAAAAAAAATACCACAAAATATATTCAAATATATAGGTTAATAAAAGCCTAATCATTTCCAAATAGAGAGCTGAAGCTGCAAAGTGTTTGGGGATTGTGGATGATTTATGGCTTCAGCTTTTCAGAATTGCACAGTTCAATACAAACTGATGTTAGAATTAAATTGTTATTTCTGATTTTTGTGATTAGCAATGATGTTCGGGAATACTTTGGTAATAAGTTCGTTTTTCGTTGAGACGAAATTGAGAAATTTCGGAGGAAATGCTTGAATGCCGTAATGTAAGTCTGGATATATTGCGGGATCGGAATCTCTGTACATATGATATCATCTTTTTAATATGGTCGAATTCTTTTGAATTTGCGGCAGGACTCATTTTCATGTACATATAAATGTAATGAATAGGTCTGGTCTACCAATTGTTCACCAATAATCAGAATTGGAACTTAATCTATTGTTGGAGTATTAAATGTGCGTGGGTGCGTTTCAGTTAATCGCTTATCCGCTCTGATCACGACTTTGAAGTCATCATTTGGAATGAGTTCTAATAAGCACTTGAACAGAGTGACCAATGCATGATGTTCATGAAGCATTTGTTGTACATCTTGAAGAATTACTCTCACCATTTCTGTGTTGATTTTTTGATGCCGATCAAGTTACATTTTGCTCATGAAGAATTTTTGTAAAAATGTATGTTGTGAGTCTTCAAGAGGTTGTAATAATCCAATTCGATCATTCGAATTACTGAATTAAAATGAAAATTTACTTCACAAAATAAATTACCTTGAATTCTCGAGTTAAATGGATTAAATCCATGTTCTTCTGGATTTTCCGTCTGTCCGTCCGTCTGTCCGTCCGTCAGTCCGCCCGGCCATCCGTCTGTCCATCCGTCTTCATGAGCGCTTAGATCTCAGGTACTATAAGAGGTAAAGCAACCAAACTTTCTATCCAGTCTTCTTTGTTACCACTCCAATACAATAGTATTTTAAAATTTTGCCACTCCTTCCGACCCCACAAAAGGCGAAAATCTGTGGAATCTAATTTTTGTTCGCGATTTTAAATTGTTTTTAATAGTTATCCTGCTATTCCTGATAGACAAAATTCCACAAACCAAAACCATTAAAATTGGTGGAGCAGTTCTTGAGTGAAAGGTGTTCTTACTAACTCAACTAACACAATTAGTAGATAAGTAGATAATATGCACAGTTAGTTTAAGCACAGCAGTTTAAATGAAAATATTAACTTTTTTACCTTCCGTGTTTTTTAAAGGATGAATTGACGAAAGAACAAATCGAGCGTAAGTCTACTTACATACTCTCAACTTTAGATGCCGACATTTTTATTTATTCGTTTTGATACAGTGCTTCGAAATGCATTCAATGCATTTGATCCAGAAAAAAATGGATACATCAACACTGCTATGGTTGGAACCATTCTCAGTATGTTGGGTCACCAATTGGATGACGCAACACTGGCCGACATTATCGCTGAAGTCGATGAAGATGGATCGGGTCAGATTGAATTCGAAGAATTTACGACATTGGCTGCCCGATTTCTAGTTGAAGAGGATGCCGAAGCTATGTTGCAAGAATTAAAGGAAGCCTTTCGCCTTTACGACAAAGAGGGAAATGGTTATATAACAACGGGCGTTCTTCGAGAAATTTTGCGAGAATTAGATGATAAACTGACCAACGATGATCTAGACATGATGATTGAAGAAATCGATTCGGATGGATCAGGAACCGTGGATTTTGATGGTTTGCAAAATATTTTCTTGGATAGTTAGACATGTGTTTAATTGTCCTCTATTTTCGTTTTATAGAATTTATGGAAGTTATGACTGGTGGCGACGACTAATATATGGGTTGATCGATGCAATGTTAGCAAAAACAGTTAAAATAGTCTTAAATTGTTGGTAATTCAGTAAAAAAAAAAATAAAAGTCCAACCGCAAATATCAAATAATTATAAAAAATGTATTTTTTTGATACATCAATATTCATCTATTCTAACTCAAGGGGTGTCTTGACATAGCGATGTCTGTGTGTTTCTACATATGCACATAAGTCTATCAGTTTTGAAGATATATGTATCAACAAAATTGCTATATTATTATTTCATGATTATGCGACCATTCGTCGAAACCGGGCGAATCGGACCACCGCAGATTGGCCAAATAGCCAAAATTTTGGTATAAATTCGAAAGAGGAGGCTAGAGACTTGATATTGGGTACAGTTGATTTTAATGATATGTACATATGTTTAATAACTGAGATAAATTTTAGAGTAAAAATATTTGTACACAAATGTACGGGCCTTCTGCTTCATTATTTACGTTTATTTAAATATTTCTTTATTTTTTAATGCACAATGAAAATGTATTATTTAAACAATATTCACTTGCGAAAAAATTTCAAAATATTACCTGTCTGGCCCCATGTACCGGTATATATGTATATCATTTAGCTACCGTAGGAACGATTGAAAATCAAAGTTTATGTGAGAAAAAAAAACTATTTGATTCATATTTTTACATGATTTATGTTTATACTTACATACATCGCTCACAGAACATTTTTCATAATGGATTAATATACTAGGATCAATATTCAATATAGCTTCCATAAG
Source organism: Drosophila algonquin (assembly GCA_035041765.1). Classification (NCBI taxonomy): domain Eukaryota; kingdom Metazoa; phylum Arthropoda; class Insecta; order Diptera; family Drosophilidae; genus Drosophila; species Drosophila algonquin. Next base: position 3,254 of record JAWNKY010000023.1, on the reverse strand, counting down.
AAAAATATGTACAAAAACAAGTAGTGAGCAATTTTTTTTTGTTCCTAAGGACTAAACTAAGACCAACTAAACTTTAAAATTTTTAGTTTAATACTACGTACATACATACAAAGCTGACTTGCAAACTGAAAGGAGCTGAAAATACAACTTAGAAAACACGTTATGATAAAATTTAGTAACTGAGAAGCTCTAATTAATTAAATGCATTCTTAGGGCAAACATTTCACAAAGTTCGCAATATGCTGAATGAGCGAAACTATATTATGTAAAAGCTAAACAACTTATGGCATCAAACCAACTTTTCCTAATGGTCATATTCCGGTACACTGCAAGTGTATATATGTAAGTCTGCAAGACCAGGAAAAGCAGAGGCAAAAACGAAAACTGATTTCTACCTGCTTTGACTTGCGTCACTTGTTCGTTTTAATGTCGCAAGTCCACAGCTGTCACTTCTCGTTTGTCGCTTCTACTTTGACTGCGACTTCCGTAATTTTCGGAATAATAAGCAGAAACAGAAACAAAAAGATTAAAATTCATCGCAAGTTTTCAAACGGCGTTAAAAGTGATGTGCTACCTGATAATTTACAATTCCTAAATAAAGCATATGTTTTTCGCTAACACTGTATGCTTTTTCCATAAGGTTCTTATATCTGGTCTCACTGTGTTGAGCTGAAACTCATGTGCGCTCATTTTTATGCAAAGTCATTTCTCTTTTTTTTTACATACGTGGAGCATTTCCAACCCATAAAGTTAAACAAATTTCAGAAAGAAGAAAACCATTCCACGCGCTCGCGTAGAAAAAAGAACCTTCTTCCTTGTCGCAATTTCATTCGTTGGCAGAAGATGAGAAAAGGAAATATTCAAGGGTTCAAGGAAAAAATCAACAATATAACTCAGAATGATAGATAGAATGCAAGAATCTATTTCGTATTTTCGCTGTCTTCTCTCATGACAATTGACAGCCATGCGAGGTCTGCTTTTCCTTGTCCTGCAGAAAGCACCCCTCTGCATTACCCAACAACTCAATACGTAAAAAAAAAAAGAAAGCATGCGGAAAAAGTACGCATAATATGTATTTATAAGTGACAATAATAAACGCCACTCAAAACGCTTTAACTGGTTTAGAAATTATCTGTGTTTTTCGCCATGAAGATTTTTAGAGACATATACATATGTCAGAGATCAGTAAAAAAAAATGTCAATCAATCGACCAAAAGTGTATACAGGTACACTCCTTACCACTTGAATAGGACACCCTTTACACTCTTTTTGCAATTGCTCATAGCTCAAAAGAGAACTTATAAAATAACGGTATTTTTGCATGTTCTCTTAGTGCAGCTATTTGTCTCTCTCAGCAACACACTGGAAGCTCTAGGAAAGATCCATTATTATACCCGGTACTCGAAGAGTATAGGGGTATATTAGATTTGTGGTGATAACGGATGTGTGTAACGCCCACAAGGAAGCATTTCCGACCCCATAAAGTACATATATTCTTGATCAGCATCAATACCCGAGTCGATATTGCCATGTCTGTCTGTCCGTTCGTCTGTCCGTCCGTCTTCATTAGCGCCTAAATCTCAGAGACTATTAAAGCTAGAGCAACCAGTATCCAGTCTTGTATCTAGTCTTCTCTGTTATCACACTGCTCCAAGTGTATTTTAAATTTCGCCCCGCCCCCTTCCGACCCCACAAAGGACGAAATTGTGTGGCATACACAATTTTGAAGATACTATAAAACTAAAAACGCAGAATCATAGATGATGACTATTTCTATTAAAGTGTTGAATCTGGATCAGATCGCATCATAGATATAGCTATAATGAAGAAAACCATTTCGAAAATCATCGTTCCCTCTCGCTCTCTCTCACACGCGACCCTGACTGCTTTGCCCATTCGTATTTTTTGACGCCTAGTTCTCAGAGACGATAAGAGCTAGAGCAACCAAACTTTCTATCCAATCTCCTGTAATATAAATTCAGCACAAGTTTATATCAAAATTTTGCCACGCCCCCTTCCGCCCCCAAAACAGACGAAAATCTGTAGAATCCAAAATTTTTAAGATAAAAGAAAACCACAAACGCAGAATCATGGAAAATTACCGTGTCTACCAGACTACCGAATCTGGATCAGGTCGGATCAATATTATGACCAGAAGAAGCAAATTAAATTTCAGCGGCTACGCAACGCCTGCCAAGCGCTTACTCATTTCCTCTCTCTCTCGCAAACACTTCTACGTCTCGAATATGTAGTTATACATGTAGAAATGTTGCAGCAGATGTAAAAAGCATATGGAAACAAAAATGGATACGTATAAAAATTCCCAAAATGGTTTGACTTCATTTTTTCAACTATTATTTTTTGCCCAAAATTTAATTCGTCCATTTTGCGAACATATAATAAATTACATAAATCGAAAGCTCATATGCATGTATATACTGACTGAGTACCGGGTAAAAAGTAGAGCCGCGGCCTTTGCCGCGGCTAACAACTGTCCCCCTCGTTTTTTTTATTTTCGACGATACCTTTAATATAAAATTAAAATTTTTCGAGGAAAAGCATTAACTGAGGAAGAAAAAGGAAAAATCAAGGACTCTGGCCGATCAATTTGAAAAATAGCAAATAAAAATCAACAGGAGCCGGCATGGTATTTCGGAATTTTTAATTAACAAGTCTGAATATGAAAATAGTATGAAAGGCCGCAAGCAGTGTGCTCACCGATTCGAAAAGACGCCGCAAGTTAAGAAAAATATCAAATTCTCAATATCAATTCTCTCAAATTCTGCTGTCAGCATGAATGTTGAAGTCGTTCCTTCCACATCGGCTCGCACTGGCTCCTCAGCCAGCGTTATCCGGACCTTTCCCTCGGGTAGAACCCGCCTTTGCCTCACCCAACAACGCTGACGCTCCTCTAAAATCTATATTTGTCTCGCGTCTTATGGAATCGGCTATGGATGTAATGGTTCGAGATTACATCTTCTCCAAACTTAATAGCTCTTCTGGCCTCGTTGTAACTAAATTCAACTTCAAGGTAAAACTTAGCATTTCTTCCTGTTGAGCTACTGAGCTTCTTCAGCAGCGTATTTTGCAAAATTTAGTTAAACACGAATGGGGTTGGTTTCAATGTATATATATATGTATATTTTGTATATGTGTATGTTCGATTTTTTGCCTTAGCGAGAGATGCTACAATAACCACGAAACGAAAATTAGCGATATGAATTTAGGGAAAGGGCGATGTAGCGATTGAGAGC
>JAWNKY010000019.1:0-31273 GCA_035041765.1 Drosophila algonquin | reverse complement strand
ACTTTTACTTTTTTATATTGAGCGGGCTTTGTCTCCGCACTCAATCGTTGATATTTGAACCTCGTTATTTTCTCGTTCAGTTTTTGCTAGTTAAGCCTATCTTTTGCACTTTTTGAACGGGCGTTGTCTCCGCACTCTATGCTGATATTTAATACCTTGTCATTTTGTTCACTTTTTGTTGATTGAACCTATCCTTTGCAATTTTCGAGCGGGCGTTGTCTCCGCACTCTATGCTGATCTTTTTGGTTTGCTTTTTTTCTTTGCACTTATCGCTTAGCGGGCGTTGTCTCCACGCTAATTGATTTGATTAATGATTCTCGGGCTTGGTCCGATCGCGTTGGGCGCCGGTAATTATTTAATTTGACATGCGTATTGATTTGTATTAAAATCTTTAATAATATTAATCTGAATAAGATTGAAGCAAGTACAAAGAAATGATTATGAGTAATTAAGATCCGCAAGGCGAGAACAAATGTGTTGCTGCCACTCGGCTGACCGCTAAAGACTAAACTTAAGTATCCTAAACTTCTAAAGGCAAGCCCTTCGCTGCCACCCACGACGCCGGTTGCTATCCAGTCAAAGTGCTGACCCAGCGCCTCTTGAGTGGTGTTTGGTGACGGCCAGCATCCGGTCGATCGGTCGCGCCGTTCGCGATACCACAGATGACGAAAACTGCTTATTCGATAATGCTGCAGAGTCCACTCCATCCAGTGGCAGATTCAGTTAACTCTCGTTAACTTATATATATTTATATGTACATAAAAGAAACTACCATTCCATAGATTTCATAGAAGCGATGAAAAACAAGTTTTACTAAAGTAACGATAATTTTATCATAGTCAGATTCCTTAAAATCAAAGTACTATAGCTAAGATCCATTGTTAAAGGATGATCGATTAAGGATGCACGATATTAAAACACTCGGAAACTAATCGGAACTCAAATATTACAGGGATACATACATATGTATGTACATATATGTATCTATTAAATGTGTGTCAATCCAGAAAAATTCGTTCTCTGCTTGATAAAATATATAGACATATGTACATATGTATTCAGGATAAGTATTAATAACATATTTAAATATATAGGCAAGTCGTGGCTCATGGCTCTTTTTTTTTAAACTACATATGTACTTCGTGCCTCATAATAGAGTTTGAACACCGAGCCCATTCCGGGGAACTGTGAGATTTTTTGACAGAAGTGGAGCTCTGATTTACACCGGCACCGTTTACCATCCACCATCTACCATCATTCAAAAACAGCTGGTGACAATAACAAGAACTAAGTATTTGAGCAGATTTTTTTTAATAAAATTGGCGATTGATGGTCGTTGTTCAACAGCAAAATATTTTCTTGCAACAACTTATAATGTTGTTGCATATGAATACTTATGATCATGACAACTTTATTTAAAACGTAAATAAAAATAAAAATTAAAAACTTTTTTATTTAATTTCCTTCAATTTGTATTTATTGTTTCGCTGTTTTTGCTTATCCTTGTCAGTCAATCAGTGAATGATATTTTCGCTGTGAATGCCAATTATTTAGAGTTGCATTTGTAAACCACCAAGTAAATACCAAGTGTCGGATCATCTGGCGGTATTATTGGGAAATTTTCGGAGCGGCAAAACCTTACGGATCATCACGGAAATTGATGGTAAAGTTTGAATCCTCTGTGTGAATAGACTATAAAATGCGAAAAGCTAAGATCAAACAGGCCGGATTGGCACAAAAAGCATTTACTCGATTTGCACTCTTTATTATTCATATGTTTACGATGTGTCTGTTATATCTAGCACGGGTATCCTAAAATAATGGTTGTGTAACACCATGCTTCAAGTCAAATCTAGACTGGCGGAAAGAGATATAAAGAGACAACGATAAAAAATGTTGGTAGTGACCTATCAGTCAATGATGTTCACCAACACCAATTTTATAAAAAGTCTCTATGTTGTATAGCTGATTTATGATATCTTAAAAAAAAAATCGATCAAATCAAAAGAAAAAAAATTGTTTTAAAACCAGGTCAAAAGTAAAAAATAAAATGTGTGCACATCTTGGTTAATTTTTTGTCACAATTTATTCTACTTTGTATAAGCCATGGAGAACTTTTTAAATTTTTATAAAGTTAAGTCATTGTTTTTTGCGTGTAACTATTAGAGGCTGCAGACTAATGTGACGGTTACACTAAGGCTGCGTCTTGATTCTTTGCGTCTTTCTAGAAACGCAGTTTTTTTATATAGCATAGGGCCCTAGTAGTGGCAAAAAGTTGCGTCGCTTGCCGATTGGTTTTGATTTTTCTTTGCGCATAACAGCAATTTTCGTACTTTTCTGCCTATCAGTGGAACTATAACCCCTAATAAAAACAAAAAACAGCAGATTAAAATTTAAATATTGCCGCGTAAAATTTTTAACTGAGTAAAAAGGGGCAAAAATACATGTATTGCTTAGAGACAATAGTTTAAACTAATATTATTATTAAATAAAGAATTTCTACAATATTGTTTATTTAAAATTTTTTTCTGAAAATCCCATGTGTTTGAATCCGTTACTGTTTCCGTGATCTTCTCAGGGTAAGAAATTCTGCTGCGAGTTCAGCAATCACTTCCTGACAAAACTGCATCAAAATCCTACACGCAATGGCTTTGGAAACATAGAATAAGTTCCCTATTGTGCGATATTCCGCAGACGATCCCAGGCAATATAGCGCTATGTCTATCCTGTTTAACAAAGGGATTGCCTGTCGAAAATTAATGTCCTGTTTTCGGAGATTAGGCAGCAGTCCCACCAGAATGTCGAACGTACTCCACTTCATGCGGATGTTGTCATTGAAGAATGCGTCGGAGTTGTTTACCACATCTTCCTCTCAAAATGAACCAGATCGTGCCTGTTGCAATTTAGAATAAATTATTTAATTGAAAGGAAAACATTATCTACTCTTCTTACAAGGGTCCAAACGCAAGGAGGACGTTGCAGTTGCAAGACGAATTGAAACTTTTCTGAGGATAACACAGCCGCTTCCATGCACTTCAAAAGGTTCTCCTCACTTTGCGCCACCGCAGTTAAAAGAAGCAACTCTTTTCCGACATATTTCGTTGACTTTCGCACATTATTTACTTTGTTTACAAAATTTGTCTTCCTCTTCCAAAGACGCTGGGTGTAAACGCCTCTTCTGCTTCTCTGCGTCTTTTCCGATATCGATAGGTAACGCACCCAGTGTAAAAAGTCTATTAAAGTTCGGGAACCATATTTTGCGAGATAGACGAGAGCCGCCATTTTTAATTTTGGCATAGTAAAAATATAAACGGATTTTCAGTAGTTTTAATTACATATGCAAGTGAATATGCAGACGCAGCGGCTGACTCGGTCGCTCTAAATCGTTGATATTTTGCCGCAAAAGCGCATCTACTACATGATTGTCTCTGCCTGGTTTGTATAAGACCTTCGCGCCGCACTCATCAATTCGCCTATCCGAAGCTGCAAAACTCAGTGGCTGATGGTCCGAGTAAATTTAAATGGTCGTTATTTCATTGGTCGCATTTAACTTGCTATGCTTCAGTTTGCTGAACGTACCGTTTTCTCCATTATAAAACACCTGTAGTAACTGGCAAGACCCAGGTAGAGTGTTGTCAAAATTCCTGAATGGCCTTGACCTTATCAGGGCTTGTTCCTGTGCCTTCAGTTGACACGACGAAGCCAAGGAATTCAACAATTCCGTTGAAGAAATGGAATTTTTCTTTTAACACAATCATGTTAGCGTCGTGGAGGCTGCTTAGTGGACCTTGAAATGAACTGTCTCACTTCTTGAAAAAACGATATGATCTTAAATCTTCAAAATCTTCCCTTCATTGATGTTCCGTTAAAAAATGCTTGACGCAATTTGTGGAACGCCTAATTAATGGTTGTATCTAAAACTTAAAATGTTAGCCACGAAATATTTTTTTTCGACTTTTCCTGGGTTTTTAAAGTCAAAAATTCGAGAAAATTATGACATTCAATAATATTTAAACTTTATATCTTCCAGACGTTAAGCTGCAGCTACAGCTGCACTTGACAGCTTTTCAAAACTGCAAGTCCAATACAACTAATTATAAAAAACATAAGTTTTGTGAAAAGTAGAAGACCTACCTCTAAAAAATAACAAATTTTAAAAATTCTTGAAAAAAAAACTCAACCTAGAAAAAAAAACACAAAACATAAATTAAATTCTTTACAAATTTGTAAATCTCCAAATCTATTAGAAAATGTAAATTTGGACGACAGCAGAAATAAAAAGTGGAATTTTGTTGAGTACCTACGAAATTAGCTGCCGCTTCATCGAAATGTGCTATTTCTATGACCATGCCAAATAAGTGCACGCGAACGAAAATTAAGCATAAAGCAAAGAAGAAAACTGATAACTAAAAATGTTTTGCCTGTATACCATCTGGAAGAATGCACTAATCGTTTGTGATCAAATTTTTTATATCGGGTGTAAAATATTGTCCAAAAGATCGATCGGAATATTCTGTTTTGATTTGTGTTATTTATATGACCACGGCTGTATGTCAAGGATAGCGAAGGTGCTTGTTTATTATTATTTAAAGTTTAACAATGTTCAGTTAAAATGTAAGGGGAAAACGACGTTAAAACTAATAATTCGAAAAGGCTAAGGCAACGACGCCTAATTAATGTGCCTATCAAAAAACAAAAATGTATGCAAAGAAATATTTTTTCCCCCTCTCCTGAGTTTTTAAAGTCAAAATTTGTGGAAAATAAAACGCAAAAAAATTATCAAATTTGAATTTGAAAGCCTAATATCTTCCAGACAGTAAGCTGAAACTACAAAGTGTCTGGATGCGATTTATAGCTGCATTTGTCAGCTTTTCAGAACTGCAAATACAATCAATACAACCAGATATAAGAAACGTAAGTTATGTGGAGAAAATAGAAGCACTCCCTCTGAAAAAACGCAAAAAAAATTCAGACTTTAAAAATTCTTTTAAAAAACTAAACCTTGAAAAAAAAACATAATTCTTTAAAAAATGTAATTCTCCAAATCTATCAGGAAGTCATTTTGGTCGACAGCGGGAAAAAAATTCAAGTTTGTCGAGTAGTGTTAATAAGAGCGTCATGATCCGATTGCAGAGATAGTGGGGATACAAAAACATAGCTTTCACCATCAGCATACATTAGGACACTGGAATGAGATAAAACTTGGGGAAGATCGTTGATAAACAGGTTAAATAACATAGGACCCAGATGGCTACCTTGAGTCACATTCGATGAAACTAAAATAGGTTAGAGCAGACACGCTGAGAACGATTGCAAACTTAAGAATTAGTCCAGTAAGAAGATTAGTCGAAAACCCTAGGAAAGATAATTTATAGATAAGAAGGTTGTGATTAACCAAGTCAAAGAATTTACTAAAGTCAGTATAGACTACAGTCGGGCAGTTACAAAGGTGGAAAATTGTATGAGGTTCCGGCAGTTACAGAGGTGGAAAATTCTAGAAGGTTAGAAGAAACTTAGCGATATTTTAAAAATCCGTGCTGAGATTCAGAAACACGGAACTACAAAAGTGTTGGAGCTGAAAAGTAATTATTTTTCAAAGAGTTTGGGAATGAAAGATAAATTGGAAATACACCGTTAATTTGAAATATCAGATTTAGATTTATGTAGGATTCTTTCCAAACCTGGATAGCCGGATGATTTTTTTCCGTAATAGGTCCCATAGGTACTTCGTCATTGACAAAATCAGTTGATCCTACCGGGAGAGGGTACATTTTTGAGTGGACCGTATCTTCTTCGATCCTAATCGTGACTGCTACAGCCGCAAGGAAACAGTTTAGTTGGACCTGCCAATTCTTTTATGTGGTTGGACATCATTTTAAGAAAATCGTCCCTTTCTGGAGCAGTGGAACCTTGAAATCGTACCATTTAGTGAAGTTGACGCTTAGGCACTTGTGGAATGGGATCTTTTCGGATTCATGTCCTAAATGAAGTATTTTTGCCCCCAGGTTGATACTGGCGCCAGTTTCAGTTGGAGATCAAGCCCTTTTTGACAAGATGGCAAGAACGTCCTTTTTACGCCGAAAATGGTGGGGAAGAATTTTTGGTGAACTTTGTTAAAGTCGTGCAGTGACTTTAAAATAAATGGGGGTTTTCAGGGACAACTTCCTGGAGTTCTATGAGGAAATGTAATGTTTTCCCCGCTTCACGAACGGAAAAAGGGACCTCTACACTAATAAATTGTAAGTGTTACAGCGTACCCTTCTTCGTCAATATCAGCCACTGCATCCGGTACTCACTGCTTGTATTGTTGTTCGTTTTGGTTTTCTTGAGCGAGGGTTTTAACCCTCGCGCTAGTCAGAGAATCTCTGAGACCCTGTCTTCCTGTTGTATACACCCTGTTGGTGACCATTAGCAAGGGTTGTCGTAGCAGTTTAGCTTGAATTGGGTCCATGTTGCTTTTAAAAGTTTGTCGGTTGACGGTTGTCTTTTCAACCTTATGTTTTGTCTGCTGTTTAAAATGGTCATTTTCCCTGCCTTTTCGGTCTTATTCTGTCCGCCCTGTTTATAATTTATTGTTGGCTCTTCTCCTCTAATGCCCTTGCGTAATTTTTCGTAAGAGCGTGCCTATTGTGGTTGGCTTCAATATTCTGAGCCATGGCAAGTCCTTACGCTGTGCCGAAAATAGTACGTCAGTGAGGTTAAATGATGTCTGAAATGAAGACACGGAGTGCGTCGATCCTATACTTTGCATTAAGATGCTGGGCCTCTTGCTCTTAAAAGCGCAATGAACATTTGTCCGTATATGAGAAGTCGAGCAATCAAATGATTGCCTTAAAGTTCAGAATTGTGTTGAACGACGATAAAGTGTGTTAAAGTCTGATCTATGTGGTCAAAATAATTATTGGTACACTCCTTTTTATTTCAAATAAAATCGGATTTAGATTTATAATTTTTATACCCGGTACTCGAAGAGTATAGGGGTATATTAGATTTGTGGGGATAACGGTTGTGTGTAACGCTTAGAAGGAAGCGTTTTCGACCCCATAAAGTATATATATTCTTGATCAGCATCAATAGCCGAGTCGATATAGCCATGTCTGTCTGTCCGTCCGTCTGTCCGTCCGTCTTCATTTGCGCCTATATCTCATAGACTATTAAAGCTAGAGTAACCAAGTTTTGTATTCGGTCTCCTGTGTTATCACACTACTCAAAGTGTATTTCAAAATTTCGCCCCGCCCCTTTCCGCCCCCACAAAGGACGAAAGTCTGTGGCACACACAATTTTGAAGATACAAGAAAACTAAATACGCAGAATCATAGAAAAAGACCATTTCTATCAGAGTGTTGAATCAGTGTTGGATCAGATCGGATTATTATTATAGCTACAATGAAGAAAACCATTTCGAAAGTCATCATTCCCTCTCGCCCTCTCTCACACGAGACCCCATCTGCTTTGCCCATTCGTATTTTGTGACGCCTAGTTCTCAGAGACTATAAAAGCTAGAGCAACCAAACTTTCTATCCAAGCTCCTGTGATATCAAACCAGCACAAGTGTATTTTAAAATTTTGCCACGCCCCTTTCCGCCCCCACAAAAGACGAAAATCTGTGGAATCCACAATTTTTAAGATAAATGAAAACCAAAAACGTAGAATCATGGGAAATTACCATATCTACCAGATTGCCGAATATGGATCAAGTCGGATCAATATTATGGACAGAAGAAACAAATTAAATTTCAGTGGCTACGCAACGCCTGCCAAGCGCTGACTCATGCCCTCTCTCTCTCTGTCCTAAACACTTGTACGTCTCAAATATGTAGTTATACATGTCATGTAGAAATTTAGAAGCAGATGTAAAAATCATATGCAAACAAAATCGCAAACATGTATAATATTCCAAAAATTTACTTCATTTTTTGAAATATTATTTTTTGGCCATTTTTTTAATTTGTCCCTTTTGCGAACATATAATAAATTGCATAAATCGCAAGCTCATATATGTACATATGTACATATGTATATACTGACTAAGTACCGGGTATAAGGTAGAGCCGCGGCTCACAAAGTTCCCCTCGTTTTCATTTAATATTTTTGAGATTAGGTCTAACTTATTTTAATTACAGATCCTTTCGGGAAAATTTCATATTCTTAACGTAAAGCTCCCTTAGAAAAATTTTATGAGTAAACTGGAATGAAGATTTTTTATACCCGGTACTCGAAGAGTATAGGGGTACATTAGATTTGTGGTGCTAGTAGATGTGTGTGACATCCAGAAGGAAGCGTTTCCGACCCCATAAAGTATATGTCGGGGAAGAACTATAGAGCTCCGATGCTGGATCAATGATTGACCCATCCTCATCAGAATGGTGGCACTCGACTGGTGCCAGTACCTGAGCAAAACGATTCCTGGCGCGTGGCATGTCTGTGTGTCTTCTTTCTTCTCGTGTTTACTCGAAACTGAAACTTGCCGGTCTCGGTCTACTTCTGCTATCCCCTTTTTCGTCGTGTCACACACACATTCGAGAATCTACGAAACCTCACACACGTTTTCGTGTTCTCCCTTCTAATCTGTCTGTTTGCAGATATCTCCACCTCTTTCATGCACACGTTAGGCTGCGTCAGACAGAAATCTGCCAGCTCACAAATGTAGCAAGACAAGAAACCGTACCATGGGACAAATAACGAGAACCTTCCTGACCTTCACACGTCCTCGTGTTTTTAAAAATCAAAATTATTTTCTTATCTTCTTTTTCATTTTGTTTTTCCTTTACTTTTACTCCTTCGACTTAAAAAAAATATAAATCTTCAAAAAAGTATTACTCATTTCATGTACAAAACATTTTCTTAACTCGCTTTAATTTTAAATCGATCTAATTATACTGCACTGGGATACGGATTACCAAAAGTTAGTCTAATTGAATTCATGGAACAACCATTAGCCCTCAGTTTATACTACAATAAACTGGCCAACAACAAACAACTTTATCTTCTTGGCTGCGTTTAACTGACAATCAAAAAACCATAGCTAACAGTCTTAAATCATATTAAACTGGCCATTAAACGAATATAGTTCACAGTCTTAGCACTTCAAACTGGCCATCAAACAAATATAGCTCACAGTCTAAGCACCTCAAACAATCCATCAAACAAATATAGCTCACAGTCCAAAAATCATAAAACTGGCCATCAAACTCCCAGTTCATATTCTGTCAATACCATCACAGCCCTCAACGGCTATAATTCATCATTTTGATATTCATTCTCAGTTCCATCTCTGATCTTCATACTCATTAGCATCCGAGCTCTCACTAGCTGGACCATCCATATTTTCATCTTCACTTTCTTTCCCGAACTCTGTGGTAATCTCCTCCTCAGGTATACTTCGCAAAATTCATGCGAATACCTATAAGTTCTGTCATTTTTTATTGCTTTAAGCTTATATCAATCCCCATCCAAAACTTCGGTCACTAAAAATGGACCTCTATACTTTGGATCTAGTTTCGTTTGGTGCCTCTCTTCGTTCTTAAGCAACACATAGTCTCCGACTTTGTGCTTTACAATAGTTACTTTGTTCTTATTAAATCTATGTTTTTCATAATTGGCGTTCTTTGCCATGTAATATTTAGCCATTTTTCTAATTAATTGTACGTCAACAGAATTCGCGATTTCAACAACAGATATAAGACCAAATGGTCTCGCTTCTTTTCCAATAAGTAATCTTGATCTGTGATCAAGTGCGAAGGGATACCAAAAGTTGAGCTCGACGCCCTTACAGCTTTGATACAGTTATCAGTACAACAAACTTGGTAAAGGCATCTACTTGCACAATTAGCGTACTCCTTTTGGTCGTTTTTACCACTTAGTTTCCCAATAATATCGATATGAACAGTACGCCACAGGATGTCAATCTTCGGGATAGGATGTAACTCTGCTTGAATTTTGCCAGAGGCTGGTTTGAACAACCTGCAATAATACAATTATCGACGAATTTTCGAATACATTTAGAAATTTTCTCAAACCAATAAATTTTCTCGAATGTTTTCTCCCAACCAAGATGCATGATAGCCTGATGAATATTATTAACTACGGACCACCTAAACGGCTTTGGGATAACAGGCAGACAAAGAGTTTTTCCATTCCTTTGAATCTTTCTATAGAGCTTTCCAGCTCGCAACTCATAGCCATAATCTCAGGCAACTCATTGTTACACAACTTAGAAGCAATTGACGATGTTTCTTTATCTCTCTGCTGCTCAGCTAGCAACCAATTACACTAGTCAACACGACATTTCCGCTGTCGACCAAAATAACTTTTTCTGATATTGAAGATTTAAAATTTTTTTAAAGAATTATGGCTTTTTTTTCAGGTTTAGTTTTTTTTTAAAGAATTTCTTAAAAATTTGTTTTTTTTTTAAGTTTTTTTAATTTTCCTACAACTGGTTGTATTGAACTTTGCAGTTTTAACAGCGGGAGACAGCGGAAAAAAAAGTTGAATTTTGTCGAGTAGTGTAATGCGAAAATGCTCTAACTCTCTAACTTGTACATATGAGTGATATCTAGATTCTGTAGGTGATGTTCGTTTGCTGTAATACTCGATTACCCGAGGCTTATTGTCAATTTTATGCAAAAAAAAATTGCACCATAACCATCTGCACTCGCATCAGTGTGAAACTTTATGGGAAATTGCGGATCGAAGATGGTAAGAACAGGTTCATTAATCAGAATAAAAACACTTTCGGTATTTGCTCATGCTCTGGGTTCCAAACGAATGAAATATTTTTCGAAGTCAAGGAATAAAGTGGTTTGAACATTTGCGGAAACTTAGGTACAAACTGCCGAAGGTACGAAACCAGTCCAATGAATTGCCTCAATTGAGGCACCGACTGCGGAGGAGTTAAATTTACCAAGGCACGTATTTTCCGCGGATTTGGTCGGACTTCGCCTGCACTTACTTCGTATCCCAAATATTCAACGCTGGTTTTAAGAAAGGAACATTTTGAGACACTAAAAGAAAAGCCAGCCGTGGTAAGAGTTTGCAGGATGGATCTTGCTCGGTCACCGCCTGTAACTGGTGCTATGGAACATCTGCATCTGCCACTCCTGCGCTCATGCCAGTCGCACCACACGCACCTCGTGCGCGATCACCTTTGCCTGTCGCCTCTGGGCCCCCACCTGCTGCAGCTGACGCGGCTGTCATGATGGATGTTGAGGCCCCTTCTAACTCGGCATCCATCGCTATCACCTCAAACAATTGTGTCGCCTTGCGGCTGATGATGCCGCCACTGTCAATGCTTCTGCCCCCGTGCCGAGACCTATTATTGGTATGGCTGCACATTCTGGCTCTCGCTCGAATCTTCAAATTAGTGGAATGGTTGAGGTTATCCTGAGGTTATTACGGAGGATGTTAAGCATCATCTTTGCATCAGCTTAGCGCTCGCCTTGAGGATATTATTGTGACCAAATTTTCTTTTAAACATAAGCGTAATATTTCCTTCTTACAAATTTCGTCCCTGATTCTTACCTTGCTAGATCTCTTGGCCTATTGTCTATTTGGCCTGAGCATACAATTATGCATGTTTCAAATCAAAGTCTTAATGTTACCGGCCCTGTCAATTCTAGAGTCCCAATGTCACCGGCCCTGTCAATTCAAAAAACTAATTAACCATTTTACCATTCACTATCAGAATGTACGCAGTCTTTTAGGCAAATTGTGCCAACTACATACGGATAGTGCCTCTTATGATTTCGATGCTATCGGTTTTTCTTAAATATGGCTTAACTCCCCTGTTCATGATCATGAAATTCTTGCTCACAATTTCATCATTATTCGAATGGACCGTGCATTCTTTGCTGGTGGAGTTCTGATTGCAGTCAAAACTGACTTCTCATCTATGTTATTCCCATTCAACAATATCCACGGGATCGAGTTCATTGCAGTCAAAGTCCGTTTTGGTATGGCTTTTATCTATCTAACCTGCTCATACATTCCTCCTAAATCTGATGCTGAGGTTTACTCAAAACACCTTTCTGCTATCCATTCTGTTGTGTCTTCGTTAGGTTGTGCTGATCAGATTCTGGTTATGGGGGACTTTAATTTGCCACTTCTTTCTTGGCTGCCCTGCGACGACGCTAACCAATTGCTTCCTAGTATTCATAACGATTTTATTAATGAGCTAACGGATGTTTCCCTTCCCCAAATTAATTCTATTAAAAATAATAGGAACCGACTTCTCGACCTTATTTTCGTTATGGATGCTCTTCTAGGTACAGTTGCCAGAGTCTGCCCACTATCACTGCCCACTATCACTTCCTAAAGATCTATTCCATCCTACGATATCTATAACTTTAGAGTGTACCAGTTCTAGTTGTGTTGAAATTACCTTGAATCCTCACCGGATGAAGTATTTTCGCAAAACTGATTTCACCAATCTAAGCCTTCACCTCTCGAATTTCGATTGGTCCACACTTCTTTCCTTACTGAATATTGACGTAACAGTTAACTTGTTCTATAAAATAACAAACTCTGCCCTTAATACTTATGCTCCGGAGATTATTGTACCATTATCGTCTAAGCCTCCCTGGTTCTCCAGGAATTTGTCCTGCTTAAAGAATAGGAAATCCAGACTCTATAAAAAGTAACAGAAAACTGGCTCCTTGCTTGTCTTTGTACAATATTCTTACGCCCGTTCTCAATTCCTAGGAACTAATAGTCTGTGCTACAATCTTTACCTCTCTTCTTGTAGTAGAAACTTCCGCAATGATCCTAAAAAATTATTTTCTTTTGTCAACTCTAAACGTAAGTCCAATGAATTTCCTCCGTCCCTTCATTATCTAAACAATTCTGAATCTTCTGGTGCTGGCATTGCAAACTTATTTGCAACCTTTTCCAGCTCGTCTTACTCCTCTCATATTTATAACGCATCCACTCCGTATCAGTACCATTTGCGTCACGCTAATAGCATTTTTCAATCTTATTTTAAGGAAAGCGTTGTGCTTGAAGGCTTAAAGTCGTTGAACATTTTATTTTTTGCGGGTTCTGATAAAGGGCCAAGTTGCATTTTAAAACATTTTGGCCAGTCTCTATGCCAACCCTTAACCTTTCTTTTATTTGCCGCCTTTTTCCAGTCGTCTTACTCCTCTCATATCTATAACGCATCCACTCTGTATCCCTACCATTTGCGTCACGCTAATAGCATTTTTCAATCTTATTTTGAGGAAAGCGTTGTGCTTGAAGGCTTGAAGTCGTTGAAAATTTTATTTTCTGCGGGTTCTGATAAAGTGCCAAGTTGCATTTTAAAACATTTTGCCCAGTCCTTATGCCAACCCTTAACCTTTCTTTTCAACCTATCCTTGGAACAGTCTTGTCTCCCCGTAATTTGGAATGAGTCGTACATAATTCCGCTTCACAAGAAGGGCTCCAGATCCAACATAGAAAATTACCGAGGCATTGCAGAGCGGATTGCAAACCGACGTTATTTTTACGGAGGCATTTGATTTGGTTAACCATACTCTATTAATTCAAAAGCTGTCCTTGTAAGATTTCGTCGTATCGAAATGTGCAAGCTTATGACATTTTATCGTCGTGTTCCATATTTTGTATCTTTTTCTTTTGTTAATCGACATGGATCGAATTTCGTGTTCAAATGATCTTAGAGTATTATTTGATCATAAACTGTGATTTAGTAGTCAGAGTCCTTCTCTGGATGGTGGACTCCCAACCTCTCTTAAGTCAGATTGACTTTACCGTTCCCTCTCGTTCTACCCGTTCTTTTAGGCCTATCAGATTACATTTATTTAGGTCAAACTATGCCCAGCAGGAACCTTTCAGGGTTTCATGCTATAATACCGTTTGCCATATAGCATCCCCTGAACTAACCCTTAAACATATAGCACTTAGTATTTACAACCACCTGAATTATTATTATTAATTTTATTATAGTTTATCTTTAGTTCTCTTCTTAATTTAAATAGCATTATTAGCAGATAGCACTAGTCGACTCGACTTTTCCGCTGTCGCCAAAATCGATAGAATTTTTTCTGATAGATTTGGATTTTTAAAAATTTTTAAAGAATGTTTTTTTTCCGTGTAGTTTTTGCTTTGAAGAATTTAAAAAACATACCTTTTTTTTAGTAGGTATCTGTGTTTGTAACAGTTTTTAACGGTAAAATGGCATTTGGGATAGTGCCAAACGGCATATGAAGTTTTTGGTCAAACGGTTATAACTTAGCCGTTTATTTTTATATTTTTATAAGCGAAACCTTAAACGACGCCTAATTAATATGTCAAAATTTCGGGAAAAAATACCGAAAAATATAATGAAATTTCAATTTGGAAGGTTAATATCTTTCAGACGTTAAGTTGCAGCTACAAAGTGTCTGAGTCGGACTTATAGCTGCATTTGTCAGCTTTTTTAACTGCAAAGTTCAATACAACCAGTTGTAGGAAACTTAAGTTATGTGAAAAATAGAAGCACTACCTATGACAAAAAATAAAAACCATAATTCTTAAAAAAAATTTTAAACTCCAAATCTATCAGAAAAAGTCATTTTTGGCGACAGCGGAAAAAAAAAGTTGAATTTTGTCGAGTAGTGTTAATTAAATAAATAAATAAATTACTATACGTCTGCCTTATTCTTTTTCTTCCACTCAACCTAAAGGGACGTCTCTGCACTGTCTTATTTTTATCAATCAAACGTATCTTCAGTTGACACGTAGTCACGTGGCTCTCTAGAACTCCATTAATAAAGGATTCGGAATAATCCTTCAATATTGTTAACAGTCGGTCTCTATCAGGTCCATTTAACTCAGTATAAACGTCTGCCAAGTCAGGACTGCTTTGTGGCACTAACACGGAACATTTTGATTTGTCTTTAAATATAACAAGCGAATTAGAGGTAATTGTTACACCGATACCCTGGCTCAAAATCTCTCAACCAATCATGACCTCGTACTTCATGTAATTATCTAGGACAACATGAAACAGAATCTCAAAAGCATGTTCGCTTATCTTAACATTTGCAAGTATTTGTAAAGTGGTATATAATGAGTTATTACCAATACCCCTTAGCGATACTACATTGTTAATTCTGGTCCCGGAGAGTCTCTGCGACGCAGCTTCCTTGAGCTGCATCATGGTACCCATGGGCTCGACGATAGTACACACGTTGATATGATTGACATTGTTATTGCTGACCGGTGTGCCATGATCCGGGCACACAGTAGACACGTGCCCAACCTTTCCACACTTGTAGCAAGTCAAAGTTGCCCGATCCTTTCCACCTGTGTTGAGAGCGCGCTGATTTGAAGTTTGTTGATAACGAGCTGTTTCCCTTTTAAAACGACACAGCCATTTTGTGCCCGAGTTTTCCGAGCTCCACACTCAAAGACTTCCATCTGGACATAAGTGAAGTAACCATTCTGCTTCCATACAGCGACAAGCACTCTCCCACGTATCGTCGTCCATTTAGCAGATTCATAACAGTGGCCGCCAATGTCTCTGCGCCAGCGAAATGTTGCAGAAATAATTCTCGGAACTGTGTCCACGTGATGTCGGAAAAGCATGTTTGCGAAAGCCAATGCGACGCGCTTCCTTTTAGCGACTTGCTGAGCGCCATAACAAGGGCGCTGCCTTCTAGTATGCTTTCAGCGCGAATGTAGTCGACGATTGAACACCAGTAAAGAGCATCCGCGCTTGCACGATCAGGATTGAATTTCGGTAATACGACGGCTATTGTGTCGTTTTGTACTGCTTGAGTAAGCTGCACTGTTTTTAAAAGCTCCACAAAATGGCTATTTTACGACTCCAGAAGCATTCGAAGATTTTCATCAGACCGAGGCGTAGTGAATCCCACTTCTGATGTTGGGGAAGATCTATAGAGCTCCGATGATTGATCAATGATCAATCCATTGATTGACCCATCTTCATCAGAATCGTGGCACTCGACTGGTGCCAGTACCTGAGCAAAACGCTTCCTGGCGCGTGGCATGTCTGTGTGTTTTCTTTCTTCTCGTGTTTACTCGAAACTGAAACTTTCCGGTCTCCGTCTACTTCTGCTATCCCCTTTTTCGTCGTGTCACACACACATTCGAGAATCTACGAAACCTCACACACGTTTTCGTGTTCTCCCTTCTAATCTGTCTGTTTGCAGATATCTCCACCTCTTTCATGCACACGCTAGGCTGCGTCAGACAGAAATCTGCCAGCTCACAAATGTTGCAAGACAAGAAATGAACCGTACCGTAGGACATATAACGACAACCATAGACTCATTACTTATAATTTTGATTTTATTTAAATTTAATAATACATCTGCGACATATATATTCTTGATCAGAATCAATGGCGGAGTCGATATAGCTATGTGTGTCTGCCCGTCCGTCTGACCGTCTTTATTAGCGCATAGATCTCAGAGGCTATAACAATTAGAGAAACTTAATTTTGTATGCAAAATTCAAATTTCGCCCGTCTCTTTCCGCCCTCACTAAGGACGAAAATCTGTGGCAAGCACAATTTTGAAGATACGACAAACTAAACACTCATAATCATAGAGAATGACGATATCTAACAGAATGTATATAAATAAATTATAGCTAGAAGGAAAAAATTAAATTTCACGCGCTTACTCACTCTTTCTCACTCCTGTTTCACACACTCTTCGGGAGTAGTGCGCGCCCTTTGACGCATAATGACTCAGTATCGGGTTTAAATGTATAGTATAGTCGCGGACCTAGCTGGCACAACATTCCCCCTCGTTGATACTCTTTTTTCGGAGTTCACAATCAAAAATGAGAATGGGAACACCGCAGGTCAAAAATAATTTGTGGAATGTTGGTTTTCGTTCGTTTATATCATTGATTTTTAATAAAAAATTTCTGAAAAAGATAGTTTTATATAAAGTTATACATGTGAAAAAGTTTTTGGATACAACAACAATGAATTGCTATCTTTATTGAGCAAGAAAAGTTCTTGTAAACACAACTGAACGACTATTTGTAATGTGCAGCCTCCTTATTTCTTTATTTATTTGTTCCGCCAATGGATTATTTTTGTGGCGTTATCATGTGTACGCAAAAAAAAAACAAGCCGTTGAAGAGCTCAAAGATAGCACTTCTGCCGAATTCCTAGCTATACCGCCCGAAATGTTGTAAAAATTTATACATTACCTCATTTATAGAAATCGGACGTTGATATCCACTGCACCATCACGTGGCCCATGCGACACGAAGCTTCTTACTAGCGGTCCGACCGACGACGGTCCTGCCGCAACCGAACCGATCGCGTACATGGTATTGGTATTTTTTTTTATATTTTTCACATAACTTAAGTTTCATATAACTGGTTGTCTTGAATTTTTCAGTTCTGAAAAGCTGAAAAATGCTATAAATCTGACCCAGACACTTTGTAGCTGCATCTTAACGTCTACAAGAAATTAAGCTTTCAAATTTCATAATTTTTTGCGGTATATTTTCCCGAAGTTTTGACTTTGAAACTCAAACTGTCTAATATGTTTGGTTTTAGATAGGCACATTAATTAGGCGTTTTTTAAGGTATCGCTGGTAAAAGTCGATGGATAAACAGCTAAGTTGCAACCGTTTGACCAAACCCCCTTTTTCAGATATCGGAGTCTACGAGCAGCACTTGTCCGCTTTAAACGCGGTTTCTTCCTTGCTATCAGATATAGATCATTTAAATAGTTCTTGGTGACTTCAACTTTCCTGGAACTGTTTGGTCTTCGGAAAACGAGTCTAATAACTTAGTGCCCATGTCGCGACACGACTTGTTTGACCTTTCTCTGTCTCAAGTTAACCATGTCAAAAACTTCTTCGGTCGACTGCTTGATCTGTGCTTTGTAGGGGATCCGACCATAGCGTTGTTAACTCGAGTCCCTCCGCTGACTATACCTGAAGATGCCCACCATCTTACTTTCAAAGTGTCGCTCGATATTGGACCAACTGCATAGGATCGGTCGGGTAGACTACCTCAATGTGTCCGCTGCTTTCTTAAGACCCAGTTTGCGAAGCTTAATAACCTCATTAGGGATTTTGATTGGTCCGCTTGTTATTTGTGCACGGATCTTACGATTAACACAAACATTTTCTATGATGTGGACTCACTTTTGATTCTTGTGTCCCGCTTGCTTTTTATTTTATTTTATTTTATTTATTTATTAATTAACAATTATCTGCTAATAATGCCATATAAAAAATAATAAGAGAACTAAAGATAAAGTATAATAAAATTGAAACAAAAAATTAAAATTACAGGTTAGCAGAGTTTAGGTAGTTGTAAATGCTAAGTGCTATATGTTTAAGGGTTAGTTCAGGGGATATGATATGGTAAAGGGTATTATAATTATAGCATAAAACCCTGAAAGGTTCATGCTGGGCATAGTTTGACCTAAATAAGGGTAATCTGATAGGTCTAAAAGAACGAGTAGAACGAGAGGGAACCGTAAAGTCAATCTGACTCAAGAGAGTTTGGGAGTCCACCATCCCGAGAAGGAGCTTGTGCACGAACATTACCCCATTGCATATTCTGCGATGGTGTAACGAAGGTAGGTCAATAAGTTTTAGCCTAGATCTGTAAGGTGGCAGGATTCTACCAGAGTCCCAGTGTAAATTACGAAGAGCGAAAATTAAAAATTGTTTCTGAACAGATTCGAGAATAGCTTGCTGCTCCTTATACTGTGGACTCCACACACAGGAACAATACTCCAATATCGGGCGCACTAACGAAATGTACAATTGTTTGGTCACATACGGGTCGTCAAACTCCTTGGACCAACGCTTGATGAATGCTAGAACACCCTTAGCTTTATTAGCTGTCGCAGCTATGTGGCTATTAAAGCACAGTTTACGATCAAATAATACACCAAGATCATTTGAACTCGAAATTCGATCCAAAACATGATTACCAAGAGAAAAAGATACAAAATGTGGAGCACGACGGTAGAATGTCATAAGCTTGCATTTCGAGAGGTTCAAAAATAGGAGATTTCTTGAGCACCACAATAGCAATTCGTTTAGGTCCAGCTGAAGGTGTGTGTGCAAGTACCAGTCGGAGTAGGGCAGACAGATTTTAACGTCATCCGCATACATTAATGTATGTGAGAATGTTATAACTTGGGGTAGGTCGTTCACAAATAAAATGAAGAGGAGCGGACCCAAATGACTACCTTGTGGCACACCAGATGTAACATTAACGATCTCTGATAAAACATTAGTAAATAAGACCCGTTGTGTACGATTAGAAAGATACGACGAAATCCAACTTAGGAGATTACTAGGGAAACCTAATAAGGACAGCTTCGGAATTAATAGAGTATGGTTAACCGAATCAAATGCCTTGCTAAAATCCGTAAAAATAACATCAGTTTGCAAACCGCTCTGAAATCCACGGTTGATTATGGAGGAAAACTCGAGTAGATTGGTAGTTGTTGACCGATGTTTAAAAACACCATGTTGTGAAGGAGATATCAAGCTAGAAGAAAGATGTTGCAATTGCCGGGTAACCAGGAACTCAAGGAGCTTAGGAATGGCAGAGAGCTTTGCAATGCCTCGGTAATTTTCTATGTTGGATCTGGAGCCCTTCTTGTGAAGCGGAATTATGTACGACTCATTCCAAATTACGGGGAGACAAGACTGTTCCAAGGATAGGTTGAAAAGAAAGGTTAAGGGTTGGCATAAGGACTGGGCACAATGTTTTAAAATGCAACTAGGCACTTTATCAGGCCCCGCAGAAAATGAAATCTTCAAAGACTTCAAGCCATTAAGTACAACGCTATCCTCAAAATATGGTTGAAAAATGCTATTAGAGTGAGGCAAACGGTAGGGATACGGAGTGGATGCGTTATAAATATGAGAGGAGTAAGACGACTGGAAAAAGGTTGCAAATAAGTTTGCAATGCCAGCACCAGAAGATTCAGAATTGTTTAGATAATGAAGGGAAGGAGGAAATGCATTGGACTTACGTTTAGAATTGACAAAAGAAAATAATATTTTAGGATCATTGCGGAAGTTTCTACTACAAGAAGAGAGGTAAAGATTGTAGCACAGACTATTAGTTGTTAGGAATTGAGAGCGGGCGAAAGAATATTGTACGAAGACAAGCAAGGAGCCAGTTTTCTGCTACTTTTTGAAAAGTCTGGATTTCCTATTCTTTAAGTATGACAAATTCCTGGAGAACCAGGGAGGCTTGGACGATGATGGTACAATAATCTCCGGAACATAAGTATTAAGGGCAGAGTTTAAAATTTTATAGAATGAGTTGACTGTTACATCAATATTCGGTACGGAAAGAAGAGTGGACCAATCAACATTCGAGAGGTGAATGTTTAAATTATCGAAATCAGTTTTGCGAAAACACTTGATCCGGTGAGGAGTCGAGGTAATGTTAACAGAACTAGAGCTGGTACACTCTAAAGTTATAGATATCGTAGGATGGAATAGATCTTTAGGAAGTGATAGTGGGCAGACTCTGGCAACTGTACATAGAGAAGCATCCATAACGAAAATAAGGTCGAGAAGTCTTTTCCTATTATTTTTAATAGAATTAATTTGGGCAAGGGAAACATCCGTTAGATCATTGATAAATTCGTTATGAGTACTAGGAAGCAATTGGTTAGCGCCGTCGCAGGGCAGCCAAGAAAGAAGAGGTAAATTGAAGTCACCCATAACCACAATCTGATCAGCACAACCTAGCGAAGACACAACAGAACGGATAGCAGAAAGGTGCTTTGAGTAGACCTCAGCATCAGAATTAGGAGGAATATATGAGCAGGTTAGATAGATAAAAGCCATACCAACACGGACTTTGACTGCAATGAACTCAATCCCATGGATATTGTGGAAAGGGAATAACATAGATGAGAGGTCAGTTTTAACTGCAATCAGAACTCCACCAGCATATGATTCACGATCCATTCGATAGATGATGAAATTGTGACCAAAAATTTCATGATCATGAACAGTGGAGTTGAGCCATGTTTCGGAAAAACCGATAGCATCGAAATCGTAAGAGGCACTATCCGTATGTAGTTGGCGCCTGTTTCCTGTCCGATTAGATCGGGGAAACCCCCTTGGTTTACCAAGCAGTTATCCAGGCTAAAAAAAATTAAAACCAAGACTTTTTAAAAAATTTCAAGAAGTTAGCTATCTCTCTCTCTCTCTCTCTCGCTGTGTTATGGCTTGGTCCAGCGCTTCAGTTCTTAACACTCAGTGCTAAAAACTACCTATTTCTATCCAATATACGTTTTTCTCAGGACCCTAAGAAGTTTTACAGCTTCGTAAACAGTAAGCGTAGAACGTCCGCATACTCATCCTCGCTATCATTCCTTAATACGTCGGAAAATAATGATCAGGCGATCGCCGATCTTTTTGCCCTTTTTTCCAAACTATCTATTGGCAGGAAAGCTACTACTGTTGCAGGTGCGGAGTTAAAACTTTCTCAAAAATTTTAGGAATAGCGGATAACTTAGATATACCTCTATAGTTTTTTGCGTCAGACTTGCTACCTTTCTTACGGAGAGAAATTAGAAACGATTTCTTCCAGAGGGAAGGGTGAACACTTTTGGGATTCAAGAGGGTTTCTCAGATCTAATCGAACAAGACAGCGGGACACAAAAATGGTAAATATATGTCAAGTAAAATGTAGAAAATGTTTGTGCCTATCCTAACATGGCATAAATACAAAGTGCAGCAATCAAAAACCCCAATGGCGGTTATTAAGCTTCGCAACCTCGGCTTTGGACTTGGGTGGACACGGATCCGTTACAATGCACAGATCAAGCAACTGAGCCAAGGAATTTTTCACATAAACATGCAAGTCTTTAATAAAGTCATGTCGTGACATGGGCACTAGGTTATTAGACTTTTTTAGCGAAGACCAAACAGTGCCTGGCAAGTTCAAGTCACAAAGAACTAGCCCCGGGCAAAATTTGGTCGAACAAATAATAAAAAGGGTTGGGGAGACGCTTATTTTTAATGAAGCTAAGAGAAGCATACGGCATAAGCATGGCATAAGAAAAGTTAAACCTTTTCACCTTTAAATCAACGGCATTTATTGTAAGCCCTCCGAGTCTTTCGTGCACTACGCAAGTGTTTTGGTATATAAAAAATAAATAAAATCAAAAAGAAAATTTCAAAACAAATCGATATCAGACTTACCTGTGTGCCAGATAAACGCTGAAAGCGGAATCAATAAAAACTGAGAGGAGAGCGGTTACAGCAACTGCAAATGAGAGAGAGCGCTACTGCACTGAAAGTCTCAAGAGCGAAAGAGGAAGTTTGGGTAATAGATGAGAGCGGCGAAATAAATTGTTATGTATACTTACGAAAAGCACAAACAAAAAAAAACACTGTTTACCGATACAAGAAATAATTATTTAGTTGTGTTTTTAAACAGTAAACAGGCATGCACCCGCGATCAAGAACAGCTATTATGGTAGTTGATTAATTTAAGAATTTATTACGGTTTATTTTGGTAGTTTCTTTAAATTTCAATAAAAATGCTCTCTTCTTCTTACTCTCCGCATTTGTTTACATTAGCAAGCCTAAAAGCTGACAAATAATGCGAAAAAAGATGCGGCCTTTGAATGACGACTCGCATAGTTTCTTCGCACCATCTTCAATGATGCGGCAGTGTAAAAAGGGTATTACTTTCACGAAAATTATGCTTGTATTTGTTTAGATTGAATCGATTTGTGTAACGAGATAAGGTGGGTGAAATTAAGTTAAAAGCGAGCGATATCGTTGTGAGCCGCGGCAAGAGTCGCGTCATGAATAATAATAAAGATATAGAGAGAAATAGAGAAACCAAGACGCTTTTTCTTCTCTTTATTAGTGATATATTTAAAAGCATTCAAACAAAATTATCACAAAAATACAATAAACTTTTTTCTGCTTGCTATAAAAATTACTGCTATTTATGTAGAAGTAATTTGAAAAAATGTTTACAAACTGCTAGGCAGGTCATGTAGTGTGAATAATCAATTATGAGCTAGCTTCAATTTTCAGTGTGAATTTAGAAAGGTTTTGTGTGAGTTTGTGCTATGGTATATCAAGAAGTCTTGATACCGGTTGGTGGGTAGCTGGATCATATTCTTCTTCTTAAAAGGTCCGTCGGATGTATTCTGGCCAACCGCCTTCTGTATGCTCTTCTGGCTAGTCTGCTCGTTTGGGTGGTTTAGAGTTGTTCAAGATTCTTTTTCGTTTGGGCGTTGATCTGCGAAGGAATTCGCTTTGAAAGGTATATACATGAATTCTGATACCGTATTTCCAAATTGGAGCCAATATAGTTATGTAAATTAGCATCTTATTCCTAAGGCTGAGCTTATTGTTCGTTTTAGTGAGCCAGTACATCTTCTTGGCTTTCGTCTCCAGCTTTTCTCTGACGTTTTTAGTGTGCGTCTCAAAAG
The DNA here is from genome assembly GCA_035041765.1 of Drosophila algonquin. Taxonomy (NCBI): domain Eukaryota; kingdom Metazoa; phylum Arthropoda; class Insecta; order Diptera; family Drosophilidae; genus Drosophila; species Drosophila algonquin. Next base: position 7,859 of record JAWNKY010000019.1, on the reverse strand, counting down.
TGAGCCGGGAGTCAAGCGAGAAGCCAAGGTAGCTGCTCCAATAACTCTCCATACACGGAAACGACAGGGCACGTTTTTCTCCTCAAAGTGTGCAACACTACCGCACATTTTTCAGGGTTAATTGAGATGTTCCAACGGCAGGTCCAGTTCTCAAATTTCGTTAGGTAGCTTTGCAGCTTATCAGTAGCTTCATAAACACAGTCTGATTTCGAAAAGATTGTCGTCAGCAAAGGTGGCTACCAAAAGTGTTTTACTTGGTATCTCTCTGTTCAAATTTGATACAGGCATGTCATGCGTAAATTAGTTGTAAAGGAATGAGCAAAGGACGCTCCCTTGAGGAACTCCTGCCTTGATCGTCTTTACGCTTGACTTCGCACCCTCCTTCCCGTTAAGAAGCTTTTGATAAATTTTTAGAGCTGAGCATTAAGGAGTACCTTGAGCTTTGAAAGCTTGCGGTATGTCCAAGTACGCTGCCACCACGTAGTTTTTACTCCGGTGTTCCGTGCTGTTGTCGAAACTCAAATTGGAATTTGGGAATGGCCTGTGCGATCTTACAAGAATCAAGCATTCTTCTCAAGACGCACCGTTCGAAGAATTTCCAAAATGTGGGTAGCAAGCTTATGGGTTGCCTAATTTTTCAGGGGATTTATTAGGCTTGATAATCATAATGATACTAGCCCTTTTCCAGGCCTTGGGGAAGTAGCTCAGTCTGAGTGCAGCGTGAAAATGTGAAGCAAAAACATAATGGCTTTGAACGGCAGCACTTGGGCCACATGGTTGTCAATCTCGTCTACTGCTTTTTTCTACTTGAGCTTACGGATGTCATCGCTGAGCTCTTGGTATGTGATAGGCGATACTGGGAGCTCCATTTGGTAGTCTTCTACCAATTTACTATTAATATGTCGTTCCGTCTTATAGATGACGTCTGGAAAGGCTGAAAACTGGCCTCAAGATTTTCCGCAAACGCCTTTGTCCTATCAGAGGCAGACTTGGCCCAAGTGCCATCGTCTGATCTGACAGGATAACTGGGTATGGGTTGCCTTGTGTATTGACTTGTTAATTTCCAGAACACATAGTTTGATTTTTCATCCGCAGTCGCCTCTGAAAGTAATCTATCTGTTTCCTCATCCTTGTGCTTTGCCAGCTTCTTTTGGAGTCGATTACCTACTCTCCTGTAGACTCGGTCTACCTGTGGATCATTCGTCCTTATGAACTCTCGCTGAGTCTTTTCTTGAGTAGAAGCAGACCTTCAACTTCCGTCGAAGTGCTACTTCTGTGACCTCCGACCCGTGTCGTCTGAGTGCCTTGGCCGCCAGTGGCAGCAGCTACAGTTGCGTCACGGACTTTAGCTACAAGTGTGTCAATTGCCTGAGCCACTTCTTCAGTGGTCCTTAATTTAGCATTAAGGTCTAGTGATCCCCCCAACGTTACTTTGAAGATGCTAATGTTTGTTCGAGGATTAACCTGTCAATGTGGCGATGAGTGGCAGGTGGTCTGAGGCTCAGACTCTGAGCTAAGCTCATGCTCTGCTCTGACAGAGAGCAGTCTGCTGGGGATTGATTTACAAATGCCATCTCGTCCGTAGCTTCCCCGTTATAACCCGCGGCAAGAGTCGCGTCATAAATAATAAAAAAAAAAACATACAAAAAAAAAAAAGAAATAGAGAAACCAAGACCGATAATGTTAATTCTTGCACTCCGTTTCTTTCTTTCTGCCTCATTGAGTTATGCAGAGAGAGAGAGAGACAGATAGACAGAGAGCGCTCTAGAGGCAACCGCTCTATACGTGAGCTTTTTGCGTGAACATTTTTTAGGTCTGCTGGTTTGTGTTGGTTGTTTACGACGCTACTGTCGAAGAAAACACCCATTACTTTAGAATTTATTGGAGATTTTGAATTTATGATGACGCTTGCCCACAAAACAAAAAAATATAATAATATTTTGTATATCCTTTGTATGCTAATTTTGTTTACTCTGCTATAAACAAATATAGTGAACAATTGTACCTAAGTTAAAATACAAAGCGTATTACCCTCTGCACACTGAGTCCGTCAAGGGGGAACGTTGGGATTTTTGACAGACGGTGAAACTCCGATTCACACTGGCACCGTCTACCGTTTACCGTCTAACAGCTGATGACAATAACAAAAACTGAATTTTAAAACTACATTTGATTCATTTTATTTATTTGCATTCTTCTCGCAAAGGAATCATAGAATCTCTAACTGAAAATTTTACAAATGCTATTGAAAAACCACCTGGCTCCTTGCCATTTTCTGGAGAATATCAGTTATTTTTGTCAGTCATTGTTTACATATTCGCAGTGAATTCCATTTTTTCGTTGTGAATGCCAATTTTTCAGAGTTGTATTTGAAAACCATCGGCTAAATATCGCACAGAAACGTGCGGTTTAGGAACATTCAAAATAGACGGTGGAACTAACTGGGAAATTTTTAGGAATGGCAAAACCTTACGCACCGTCTAGGAAATAGACGGTAAACGGTAAACGGTGCTCAGTGTGAATAGGCTATATGTCGTACATGACTTTACATTATATTTCATGTCTGTAGGCCCTAAACTACAGTGTAGGGTATTCGTGCATCGCGTCAATAAGCAACACTGAGTAAATATATATGTGGCTCAAGGAATTTCAAGAAAGTGTTTTAGTCGCAATTTCGGAGGCTCTGCACACGTACGCACATATTTTTGTTTTTTTTTTTATTTCCCATAGATACGCCATGGAGGATGGAAATCTTCATGAGATATCAATCGCCCGTTCCATTGGAATTCTGCGGTATCACCGTTAGGTATAGCTTCCCAGGGGTAGGGGTCTATTCTAGGCCGCTACGTGTCGCTTCTTTTCGCATCGTCTCAGGTCATCCTGGATGCGCTTAATGAGGCGGTACATGTATATATATTTATCCTCCGAAGCTGTCATAAAACATACCAACGACCCCGCTGAGGGAATATTTTCCGTCAATGCTGAATATCTCTCACAAGTTTAGATGGCATGCTCCGGGTCTTGGAGTGAGGTTGGGCACATAGGGCAGTATCGGCTGATATCGTGCTTATACTTATATATTGTTTATATATATATATATGTCGGGTCTTAGAATTGTTTGCAGTGTATTTTCGGTTATTCTCTGTCAGCTTGCTCGCTGGGTCCCTTTCGTGTCTTCTTTGCACTTTACCGTTGGTTATCGGTCACTGCTTGTCTCCTAACTTCAACGCTCCGTTTCAGACACGGGCTGTCTCATATTTGTATTGGTGTTAGAGAAGGAGATGATGTGTAATGAAGGAGGGACGGAATTGAGAGAGAGGCGCATGAGCGTGTTACTCTGCTGCTGGCCTGGGTAGATAAAGAGAGAGAGATAATTTGAGAGAGGTACAGACAATTGTGTTATGGATAATGAGAGGCTGAAAGAGCTTGTTCTCGATTATTGCTGTATACTCAGTTTTTGGAAGTCTGCCCAGGCAGTTGACACAGAGAAATTCTGCTATTTGTGCGTCCTCTAGTAACAAAATCAAGACAATGAACACTGAAAATCCAGATGGGAACCAAACTACCTCTTTCACCTCGACATATATATATATATTTATATTGTTTATAATTTGTTTATTCTGACTATAATAATGATCCGATCTGATCCCGACTTAGCAATATGCTATTCTCAACGATTCTGCGGTTTGTTTTTCTCGTATCTTAAAAATTGGCAATGTCACAGATTTTCGTTCTTTGTGGGAGAGGAAGGGGCGGGTGGAAATTTTGAAATACATTTTTAGAAGTGTGATATTACAAGAGTCCGGATACAACATTAGTTTCTCTAGTACTTATGGTCTCTTATAGACATTTTACTGAACGGATAGACGGACGAACGGACATGAAGACACACATTGCTATATCGACTCTACTATTGATGCTGTATATATACTTTATACGGTCGAAAACGCTTTGTTCAGGGTGTTACACATATCCAGAACAAAACTAACATATCGTTTAACTCTTCGAGTACCGGTTGTAATTAATGGGTATTGGTGTATTATGAATATTGAACAAATGGTTTTTTTAATTCAAATTTATGAGTTCCAAAAAGGGAAAAAAATTAACCTTTTTTTTACTGGAACTTTATTGCAGTTTTTTTTAAACTTTAAATAGCTTGTTACTTCAGAATTAATTCCATCAATTGTCAATCCGGAAATTTGTTCTTAGTTTAAACTTTTTATACCCGGTACTCGAAGAGTTTAAGGGTATATTAGATTTGTGGGGATAACGGTTGTGTGTAACGCCCAGAAGGAAGCGTTTCCGACCCCATAAAGTATATATATTCTTGATCAGCATCAATAGCCGAGTCGATATAGCCATGTCTGTCTGTCCGTGCGTCTGTCCGTGCGTCCGTCCAAATGTCACTCCAAATGTATTTCAAAATTTCGCCCCGCCCCCTTCCGCCCCCACAAAAGACGAAAGTCTGTGGCGTATACAATTTTGAAGATACGAGAAAACTAAAAACACAGAATTATAGCGAATGATCATTTCTATCAGAGTGTTGAATCTGGATCAGATCGGATCATTATTATAGCTACAATGAAGAAAACCTTTTCGAAAGTCATCGTTCCCTCTCGCTCTCTCTCACACGCCACCCTGTCTGCTTTGCTCATTCGTTTAAATGAGCGCCTAGATCTCAGAGACTATAAGAGCTAGAGCAACCAAACTTTCTATCCAAGCTCCTGTGATATCAAACCAGCAGAAGTGTATTTTAAAATTTTGCCACGCCCCTTTCCGCCCCCACAAAGGACGAAAATCTGTGGAATCAACAATTTTTAAGATAAATGAAAACCAAAAACGTAGAATCATGAAAAATTACCATATCTACCAGATTGCCGAATATGGATCAGGTCGAATCAATATTATGGCCAGAAGAAACAAATTAAATTTCAGTGGCGACGCAACGCCTGCCCAGCGCTGACTCATTCCCTCTCTCTCTGTCGCAAACACTTGTACGTCTCAAATATGTAGTTATACATGTCATGTAGAAATTTAGAAGCAGGTGTAAAAAGCATATGCAAACAAAATTTAAAACATGTATAATATTCCAAAAATGATTTGACTTAATTTGTGTTGAAATATTATTTTTTGCCCAAAATTTAATTTGTCCCTTTTGCGAACATATAATAAATTGCATAAACCGCAAGCTCATATATGTATGTAAATATGTGTATACTGACTGAGTACCGGGTAGAAGGTAGAGCCGCGGCCTTTGCCGCGGCTCACAACGTTCCCCTTCGTTTTTATTTTTGTTTAAACCGATGTAATTGGTTGATTAATTTGATTGGTAGTATCGCCCACTATGTGGGAACCAGGCGGAGTCTCTATTCTGTATCTTTTTACAATCTGCATTTAAAATTCAAAAAATAAAGTTTTTTAATATTCCTTTTTTTACAGGCAAAAAAAAAGATAAGGAAATACATTTGGTGGAAAGAAAAAATTACAAAACTGTAAAGCTTGACGAGTTGAGGTCAAACAAAATGAGCGCTGTCACTCAGGAATTTTGCGTACGCTGGAACAGCCATCTTGGGAGTATTGGAGCCGCTTTTCCACAGTTATTAGCCGGTCAGAGGTTTGTGGATGTAACATTGGCTTGTGAAGGTCACCAGCTGCATTGCCACCGTCTAGTTCTGGCTGCATGCTCCACATACTTTGAAGCCATACTGGCTGAAAATCCCTGTAAGCACCCCGTTATTATTTTACCAGGAGAGATCAAGCTCTGGGAGATTCAGGCGCTTGTAGATTTTATGTATAAGGGAGAGGTAAATGTCACGCAGGCCGGTCTGGGTCAATTGCTTCGGTGTGCCGAACAGCTTCGAATACGCGGACTATACGGGTCAGAGGCGGCAATAAACTACAATCAACTTCCACAGATGCGTAAGGAAGCTGTGCAGGACGTAACCCCAGTCATCACGCGACTTAAGAATATAGACGTGACTGAAACAGAAGATGACACAAACTTAAATGCCTCAATGACTAATAAAACCACGCCAGCTCAGACAGCCCTACAGCACCACCAACAACATCAACAACAACAACTAGCACTGCAGCAAAAGGAACTGCGTCAACGTCAGCAGACAAATGGTAGTAATATCCTGCATGTACAGAAACCACATCAGCATCAATCACAACATCCTCCAAATACCGCCTCCTCAGTAACCGCTTCCAACAACTCAAATGTACCAACCGAAGACGAGTCGGCGGATGATGCCTCTAATAATTGGAACGCATACAATGATCACTGCGATGACTTTAGCGTATCGGCAAAAGCTGAAAAAAACAAAACACAGACGTTGCTCCTCCAGACAAGGTTTGTCATTAATGTTGCTATAATTGTAAGATTATAATATTGTACGAGGGCTAGACTTATAGTGAAAGAAGAGCAATATATTATTAAAAATGGTTTTAGTGTTTTTAAAAATACTCTCTATGAAGATATATATTTATTTTGAAAAGAGCCAACAAGTTTCTGTACTTATTGGCAATTTCTAAATCAATCCAACTCTTTCGGCGTCGAAAAACGTTAACCGAGTATAACAAGGAACAAAATAAGGTAGTGTGAGGTCATGGATACAATTCAGTAAAATCATATTTCTATATTTCTAAAAAGATTATTTTTGAATAGTAATTGGGTAGTAATTGTCACCAAAAAATAAGCAATAATCGAACGTACAGTGTTCAAGATATAAGACAAAATATGACCTGACGATACGTAAGATGGTTTTTAATGTTAGGGTATCTGTATAAAACTGTATTCCAAAGATTTGAAGTATTGAGCGTTAATTTTTAAAGTTAACATTCAGAAGAAAGCGTTTTCCAATAAAGTATACATATTCTTGATCTGTCGATATAGCTATGTCTGTCTCTCCGTCCATCTTGTTTGAAGCCTAGTTCTCTAAGAGCTCAATCAACCAGATTTTGTGTGAAGACTCCTGGGAAATCACACAATCAAGTTTGTTTTAAAATGTTTTCACGATGCCAGATGTAAAAAAAAATTCAAAGAAAAATAAAAAAAGGGGGTAAAATTGAGTACACAAAAATCTCCCAAAACTGGGTCACCGCTTTTTCATATCAAAGTTCATTTAATTAATGTCCATATATGTAGTTTAATTAACTTTTAAATGAAAGGGTAGTACTTGTATCCTCTATTTTATTTGATTTATTTGATGTCAGGAATGGCTTGCAAAGCACTAGCTGCCAGGGCCATCGACTTCTGTAGTCGTTAATTAAATATAAGTTGTAAGGTTAAGCTATGTACAATTTTTACCGATATAAGATGTTTGACTATATTTAAATTTAGTGGTATAAATTTGTTTCTTTTAGGTATTCTATTACACTAGTCGACACGACTTTTCCGCTGTCGCCAAATATGGCTTTATCTGATAGATTTGGATGTTTAAATTTTTTTTAAAGATTTATGGTTTTTTTTCATGGTGTATTCTTTTTTAAAGAATTTTAAAAAAATTTGGTATTTTTTTCCATAGGTAGTGCTTCTATTTCTCACATAACTTAAGTTTCCTACATCTGGATGTATTGAACTTGGCTGTTAAAAACAGCGGACAAATGCAGCTATAAATCCGACTCAGACACTTTGTAGCTGCAACTTAACGTCTGAAAGATTTTTTTTTTTTTTTTTTTTTTACTTTAGGACGTTGATGTGCAATGACTGCACCATCAAGTGGCCCAAGCGATACCAGCCGATGGCTGTTACGCGCGGATCCCAGGCAAGAAAGCAGCCCACCTCCCGCCCAACCGACCGAGGGGCGCAGCCGCTTAACGCGCGATTCCAGTTTCTGCTGGATCTGGACTGTGAAAAG
>JAWNKY010000011.1:0-57137 GCA_035041765.1 Drosophila algonquin | reverse complement strand
ATAAAAGCACTACCTATGACAAAAAATACCAGATTTTTAAAAAATTCTTTAAAAAAAAACTACTCCATGAAAAAAAAAACATTCTTCAAAATTTTTAAACATCCAAATCTATCAGAAAAAGTCATTTTTGGAGACAGCGGAAAAGTCGTGTCGACTAGTGTAATTTAACTAATTTTAATTTATAATAATTTAAACTAGCGTTTGGCTGCGTGTTTCCGACCGAATTTCAGAAATCGACCACATTGTTTATATGGTTTTTTAATAATAATAATATTTGGTGAAGGTATTGGTTTTAACGATTGTATGCATATTTGCTCTTTTTCCCAAGCCATATTTTTTACGCGCCAAAATTTATATTTTGATTGTAATTATTTTTGTTGTAATTAGTGGTGATAATTCCACGATAGGCAGATCAGTGATGAAATATTCCGAAAATCTGACAAACTCAACTAATACCCTCTGCACACTGATTCCGTCAAGGGGGAACGTTGGGATTTTTGACAGACGGTGAAACTCCGATTCACACTGGCACCGTCTACCGTTTACCGTCTAACAGCTGATAACAATAACAAAAACTGAGTTTTTGAGCGGAAGATTTTTTTATTTTTGTTTGGAAAAAAATGGATATGGAAGATTTTGCAATTGTTTTAACTATGGTTCAACAGCAAAATATTTTCTTGCAACAACTAATCATGTTGTTGGACGAAAAGGATAAAGATAGCGATTACAGCGGAATAATAATGTGCTGTTGCATACTGCACAATATGTTTAATAAGCACAATAGCGCAATAAACTATAGTTGGGAGCTTTTACCAGCATAGTCTAGGAAATAGACAGTGAACGGTAAACGGTGCTCAGTGTGAATAGGCTATAAACGCAACCAAAACTCAACTTTTTTGGCACCTCTGGGTCCCCTATGCTGCCCATGTAAATGAAACTCTTCTTTTGCCCGAAACTCTATAACTCAACCGTAGTGTAAACAGTCTATTATAGATGAACAAGACGCAAAAACTAAACAACGACGTTTCGCAATCAACAATCGATGGTTATAAATGGAAAAAATATCGATGACACCATCGATGCTTTAATAATGGTACTTGAAATTAGAATTAGGTGATTAAGAAATATTGTCGGGGTCAAAAAAAATCTACCAATCTAATTCACACTTTCTGCAATCAATCAATGTGTGTATATATATCTTTTAATAATAAAGAGTCTGCAAAATATTGAAAGGTAATGCAATGCACGTTGCCGATATATACATGCATACATATATTAGTACATACATATATACATAGACAAATTTGATAGCAATTAGTTCATATACGGTAAATTGTATTTTCGCTTTTAATTTGTTGAATTAAGAATGCGGTAAAATGTATCTGTTTTATCTGTTATATTTTTCAGAAAAAACGTTTATATATTATAAAATGGCGGAAGCAAATGCTGCTGGAACAAGTGTGGAAGGTGCAGTTGCTTTGCTTGCCCCGCACCCTAATGCCGAACTAATAAGGGGTCAAATTTTTGAAGTGGGTCCCAGATATACCAAATTAGCTTACATTGGAGAAGGAGCTTACGGCATGGTGGTGTGAGTAAATGTGATTTAATTTTGGTTTTTTTTTTAGATATGTATGTACATGTATTTGTATATATCTACATGCACATGCGTACACTTAAAAATTAAAAAAAAAATTTGTCGATATTAAAAGATTTTATTAAAGATTTGGATAATTTAAATAATGAAATCATTTCCAAATAAATAGTATACATATGTATGTATGTAGAGATGTATACATATTGGTCTGTAAGGATGTACATACATACGGCTTCTTTACATTATGTCCAAAGAACTTTTTCTGTTTACAAATAGAAAATTCATAAAATATACCATATTGTATGTATATTATAAGTAGGTTATAGGTTATATGATTTGTAAAACCTGGGAAAAGCATGAAATATGTTTTTCGAAATATTTACAAACATGCATACATATGTACATATATACTAATGAAAAAAAAACCCAATTGATGATTTCTTCCTTGCGTAGTAAATATTTCGAAAAACATATTGCATGCAATTACCAGAATAACTATGCGTACAAACATGTGAAATATTTTTTAGGAATAATAATATATTCAGGCTTTTTTTTTTAACTCCTTAGTTTAACTTATAAACTTTTCTTAATTTTCAATCAGAAAAAGTATGCGTTTAAAAAAAACCCAAAGAACATTCCCTTATTTTTTTTTAGTATAAAAAAAACCCAAAGAACATTCCCTTATTTTTTTTTAGTATAAAAAATATCATAATACTGCCAACCGATTTGCCATTGGTATTCCATACAGTTACCGATCTAACGGTGTGCAGTCTGATCCTGCGCTCCAGGAGGTCCTACAGATGCACAATGGGTCTGGGATCTGGGGATTGCGGTTTATAGCAACTAAAGTTTTGTATTATGGTGAGTTCGCTTCAGGACGTTGTCTTGTTGCACATAGAAGTCCTTTTCCAGTCCCAATTAGTTATGAAAAAATGTACTCTTTAGAGACGAAAGAAAGTTTTGTATACATATTTGTGATTAAGGGCTTGTGGCTATTGGCTAGTGTAGTTGCGAATCTTATCTTCATTAGAAGAAGTACATAAGATTCTAAAACAAAATTTTGCACTAAAGAGCCACGTATCGTTAACACATGGAAGAATATTAAAACACTCAGTCGAGCCTAGAGTGTATTGTTTTTTCGTTCTCGACAGACAGAAACTTAGTAATTGTTAAGTCTATGGACAACCTTTCCAAAATTTTGATATTATTATTATTGTTGGTATTGTTTTAGTTGTTGTTTTGTTGTTATAATCAATTAACTATAAAATAGCTCAATTGATACAACGAAAGCTAGTTTACGCGACACTGGCGCGCCATTTTAACTGTAAATGCTGTGTTGTTTTGTTTACTCCTCGGCTTCAAAATCCTTGGGAGACATAAATAATAGAATATAAATAAATATAAATATACCATAACGTGTGCCGTATAATAATTAGCGCCCCAGGCAAAAATTACACTTACAGTTGCGAAAAATAGAATAGCACCACCACCACAAGCAACTTTTAAATAGTTGCCAAACTCACATTTTTAACTTTATGGAAACTTTAAGCACATTTTTAGAAATGGAAGACTCTTATAAACATATGAATATAAAAAAAATCGTCTTCCTTTTGAACGTTTTTAAGTTATTTAAGAAAATTCCTTGAAAGTGATCAAATTCGGCGAAAAAAATAATAGCACCACTTTTCAAAAATTGAATTTAAAACAAAATAATGACCAAAAAGTAACAAATTCCTTAGTTAACTATTTTGAACTATTATTACTAAATCTATAATATTCATTTAACATTTAGTACCATGTCCTTTTTTGGCAATAACAGCTGCGTAGCGTCTTGGCATGGAATCAATCAAGTCCTGGCCTAGTTTTAGGACCAGGACCCTTCAATTTATACCCAAAGTGATCCGATAGTGGCTGGCTTGGAAGTAGCAACCGCCTTCTTAACGTAGGACCACAGATTTTTGATAGGATCAGGTCAGGTGACTGAGCAGGCCACTCCAAAACGTCCACACAGTTTGCCCTCAACCATTCCTTTGCTTTCTTGCTGGTGTGTTTGGGGTCATAAACCTGTTAAAAGACCCATACGAACGGACTTTCATATTCTGCAAAGGATAGCATTACTGTCTCCACGATATTCACCTACACGTGCTAAAACCATCATGGGTTTTGTTCCTAGTGTACCTACTCCATAGTGGAAAAAGCAGGCCCATACCATTACACTACCCCCTCCATGCTTATCGGTTTTTGTGGTGAACTAAAGTTTGTATTCTACTTTCCTTGGACCTCTAACGTATGATCGAGATCCTTTTCCACCAAACATAACCACTTTGGACTCATCTGACCATAGAATATTCGTCCATTGTTGGGATGTCCGATTTGCTTGAACACTGCCTAACCTCATGTGCTTAGTAATATGTCTCGCGTTTAAAAGTGGTATCTTTCTTGGGCTGCAGACTTTTATATTATATTGGCTAAGATATGTACTAACTTTTTGATCCATCGCATTTATTTTAAGCTCTTCTTTAAGCTCGGTAGCTGACCTAAAGGGAACCTTCTTTCTCTGACGAATCCGTCTTTTGCCATGAAGAGGGGTCATAGATCGTTTTCGTCCGTGTGTTTCAGCCTTTTCTTCATAGTTTAAGACGTTTTTAATAATTTTATTGGAATATCATACCAATCGACCAACTTTTCTGTAAGTTTTTCCGTTTAATATCAGTTTTTTGGTCAGATCTCTCATCTCCGCAGTGCAGTGCTTTCCACGTCCCATTGTAATGATTATTATTAACTTTTATGACAGAAACAATGAAATCTTAGTCAAAACTAATGAATACGTGCCTTTTACAAAGACAATTTTGAGAAATATAGAAGCTTCACTAAGAAAATGGCTAGTGGTGCTATTTTTTTTTTCGCCTAATTTGATTACTTTCAAGGAATTTTCTTAAATAACTTAAAAACGTTCAGAAGGAAGACGATTTTTTTTATATTCATATGTTTATAATAGTCTTCCATTTCTAAAAATGTGCTTAAAGTTTCCTTAAAGTTAAAAATGTGAGTTTGGCAACTATTTAAAAATTTTTTGCGGTGGTGGTGCTATTATTTCTTTCACAGCTGTACATATGCAGCTAAAATGTTAGTGCTCGTGCACACTCTATCTGAAAGCGGAGCTGAACTCTGAACGCTGAGCTGAAATCTGATTGTGTCCTTCTGTTTCTATTAAACTATTATCTTATATTAAAAACTATCTTAAGGCGGATATAAGTTCGATTGCGCTTCGTAGTTGTCAGCATTTTCGGTTGAATGAGTTAGAATAAATAAGTGCGCAAAAGGAAACGGATACGACATATATTTGAATTATACGATTTTTTGCCTATGCACTCTATGCATTCATTCTTTTTAACCTAAAAGTTCGTATGTGTGTGTACTTTAGCAGGCAGACCTAAAATATATGGGAACCGTGTGTACACTTATAGTTAAATAGCCTGCTGCCAGGCAAAGCAAGAACAATTGAAAGGCACTGTTGTCAATTCAGCTATTTCATAGCTAATTCGGGCTATTTTTAAAGTTCGATGTGTATAAAAATTTGAAAATTGATATTCCCGGAAATCTGAATGTGTAAGATGTATATTTTGCTATGTGTTATAATTTATGTTTTTATACCCGGTACTCCTGTACCCGGAGTATATTAGATTTGTGGTGATAACGGATGTTTGTAACGCCCAGAAGGAAGCATTTCCGACCCCATAAAGTATATACATATATTCTTGATCAGCATCAATAGCCGAGTTGATATAGCAATGTCTGTCTGTCCGCCCGTCTTCATTAGCACCTACAGCTGTGTTCATGAAAATAGCAGTGCTGCACGTCACCTCCTTCAAACTCGTTTTAGAGATATTTCTAGTCTTCCAAATTGAGCAAATGATACTTTTTTAGAAAGCCTGGAATGTAAGCATTATAATCCTGAAGAAATTTACATTTGCATTCCATCTTCTTGTTTTTCATTACTTTAGACAATTACCCATGAAATCTGCTGTTCACTGAAGAGCAATACAGCCCGACCATGCCTACAGTACCTTCAAAAAATATGAAAGCAAATTTATTTCGTTATGTCAGCTATGTGACAGTTAATAGATGACTAGTCACACATTATTTAAATGCAAGAAGTCCAAGAAAGCTACGCGTTTGGTTTTTGAGAACACATTTCCTATGTGTTCACGACTTAAGTTATGTAAAAAATAGAAGCACTACCTATGACAAAAAATACCACACTTTTTAAAAATTCTTTAAAAAAAAAACTACTCCATGAAAAAAAAAACATTCTTTAAAAATTTGTAAACATCCAAATCTATCAGAAAAAGTCATTTTTGCCGACAGCGGAAAAGTCGTGTCGACTAGTGTAATTAATAAAAGGCTATAAAAAATATAAAAGAATATGGTAAAATGGAATCGGAATTAATTTGTAATTAATATGATGTTATTGTCTGGTGTGCAACTGGACAATTGTGATGGTCATTGTCAGCAGAATTTATAGGTGAAATTTTGTGAAAATCTAAACACTATATCATATAGCTTCAATAATAAAAAAAAACTTATGGTAGATATAGATATCAGTAATCGGCTTGTTGAAAAAAGCAAACATGCTTGTTCGATCAAACAAAGCTGAGCTGATTTCGGCGCTCTATTTAACTTTTCAACTCAGTTAAGTGGGCAATAAGCTCACTTTCACCAGTGCAGTGTGTTTGTTTTATTTCGGATCTGTTAAATAATTTTTCAGCTAGAGTGTACACGGACTTACGGCTTACTTTAATTTCAAATCAATTTAGTTCTACTCCCATAAACCACAATTTCATCTACTCGAATTCATAGAAAAATCATTAGCCCTCAGTTTATACCACAACAAACCGGACAAACAACATTATCTTCGTCACTATAGCTCACAGTTTTAAATCACATTAAAATTATCATAAAGCTCATGGCTTAGTCATATTTAACTTTCTAGAAAACAACATTACCACTCACAGTTTACTTTTGGTCAATACCATTACAAGCCTCAACGGCTAAATTTTCATCATCTTGATCTTCACACTCAGTAACATCTTTTTGCCAGAGGATGGTTTAGAAATTCTACAGGTAAATGCAGTTATCGACAAATTAAGTCATTTTCTTGAAGCAATACAGTTAATAAATTTTATTAAACCTTTATTCGACCTTGCAACATTGAATAAAAACCCAGCTTTGGTAAGAGTTTGCTAAACTAATGCGTGGCACTATCATAGTTTCGTCAATATAAACAACGATATTTGAATGAGTAAGTTAACCCAATGCTTTGAAATATTGATGGGGCATTCTTAAACCGCACTGGCATTGAGTCCGGATTGATCGGAGTTTGCACGTAAAATACTTATCTCCACACAATCTGAATATCTGTACAGCAATCAGCTGCAAAGGATTTTTATCAGACACAGTGCTTGCGTTCAACTCTCTACAGTCCCTACTCCCTACGGTCAGAAACATTTTCCTTTTGGACAAGTATAATCGGACTTGAGAACAACTATGGCGTATAATCTCTCTTCCGCCTAATCTCTTAGCTACCTTGGATCCAGGTCAAAAAAAGTCCTTCAAGAACGCTCTGTCTTTACCAATTATGGTTATTTCGGGTGTACCGCAGGGTAGCCTTTAACGCTCTTTAGACTCTTTATAAATAACCTAACTGCGGTAATAACACACTCTCAAGCACTTACTGTGATGGAAAAAATAATAGAAACGGCATATTTTTTTGTTTTCATGTTTTATAATTTTAATTGAAAGTCTGTAGTAGTCTCAGGATATTAAAAAACGAGGGGGAACGTTGTGAGGCAAAGGCGGCAAAGGCCGCGGCTCTACTTTATGCCCGGTGCTCAGTCAGTACATACATACCTACATATATGAGCTTACGATTTATACAATTTATTATATGGTCGCAAAAGGAACGAATTAAATTTTGGGCAAAAAATAATATTTCAAAAGTTGAAGTCAAACATACCATTTTTGGAATATGATATGCTTTTTACATCTGCTTCTACATTTTTACATGTATAACTACATATTTGAGACGTACAAGTGTTTGCGACAGAGGGAGATGGAATGAGTCAGCGCTTGGCAGGCGTTGCGTAGCCACTGAAATTTAATTTGTTTCTTCTGGCCATAATATTGATCCGACCTGATCAAGATTCGGCAATCTGGTAGTTATGGTAATTTTCCGTGATTCTGGGTTTTTGGTTTTCTTTTATCTTAAAATTTGTAGATTCCACAGATTTTCGTCCTTTGTGGGGGCGGAAAGGGGCGTGGCAAAATTTTTAAATACACTTGTGCTGGTTTGATATCACAGGAGTTTGGATAGAAAGTTTGGTAGATCTAGCTTTTAAAGTATCTGAGAACTAGGCGTCAAAAAATTCGAATGGGCAAAGCAGATGGGGTCGCGTGTGAGAGGGAGCGAGAGGGAACGATGACTTTCGAAATGGTTTTCTTCATTGAGGCTATATTAACAATCCGATCTGATCCAGATTCAATACTTTGATAGAAATGGCTATCTTCTATGATTCTGCGCTTTTAGTTTTATCGTATCTTCAAAATTGTGTATGCCACAGACTTTCGTCCTTTGTGGGGGCTGAAGGGGGCGGGGTGAAATTTTGAAATACACTTGGAGTAGTGTGATAACAAAGGAGACAGGATACAAAAGTTGGGTCAAGAATATATATACTTTATGGGGTCGGAAACGCTTCCTTCTGGGCGTTACACACAACCGTTATCACCACAAATCTAATATACCCATATACTCTTTGAGTACCTGGTATAATAATAATTTTCGAAAAACTTAAACTGACAAAAATACATATTAAAATTTTTTAGTCGTGGAAAAAATAATAGAAACGGGAGACTTGAGGCAAAGAAAAACAAATTTTAAGCTTTAAAGGCTAGTAGATTTAGTTATGACTTAAATATTTGGTTGAAACACTGTGATTTTAGTGACTTCGGTACTTCGACGACCCATGGAATCGACCAGTTCGGCACAAATTGATGGATCAGTGGGGTAACATTTGGATTGCATTTATTTTGGACTTATAGCCTCCAATACTATTCTTTAAGATCCCTTAACGGTGCCATATAGCATTTAGGTCTAGTGGCAGTGAATGCCATTTCATCAGTGGAACTTTGTTGTCCAAGAACCATTTTAACGTCAGATTTGGAAGTTTTTCGGGTCATCCTACGGGAAATCTCAGTTTAATTGCATTTTCTATTCAGCAAAACAAACAATCAGAACACATTTTATAATTGTGAAAAAAAATTTAACTATCTCAAAATTAAGGAGATTAACTTATTAATTGAACATTAATGAGTTTATTAATATGAAACGACTCTCTTTGTTGTGCAACCAATTGCAAGCGGCGGGGCATCGATTTTACCAAGTTATGTAAAGTGTTTACGTTAATATTTGCCAAGCGTTATCCTGCTGAAATATCCGGTCATCGCCATGGAACTTCTTCGGAAATGGTATTCGTTCTCCTTCAAGGATATCCGTATGCAAATGGGAGACTTTCCAGCAGAGCTAAATGCCGCCCATACCATCAGAAGGCCACCACCATGGTTCCTCCTATAACTCGTCTTCCTGGGACTATTGGAAACTTCAATTCAGCCTTTATTTGAGCGCAACTCATGTTTTTAGCCGTTGCCAGCGACTTTATGTGCTGTTTAGTGCGCGCATCAACTTGGTAATTCCCCTCTTCTTTTGTTTCGGTCATATTTCTGAGGATTTGCCAAATAATTCGCGATAGTATTTCGCTGTTGACTTAATCTTTTGGCAAATTCTGATATTTTAATGCCACATTCAGCTAAAGTTTCAATTGGCGTTTTTTCTTTTTCATTGAATTTAGCTGCAAGACGCATTTTTAACAAAAAATAGTCAAAATAAAAAAAAAACTTTAAAATATGCAACAATACTAATTATGGTAATTTTTTTAGCAATATTTAAATGCACTCAATATTTTATTGCAGCGAGATAATTAATGTGTCTAACTAAAAATTTAAATGAATAATTTTGCACAGTTATCAACTTTCTATTAAAGTCATGACTTTATCTCTTTTAAAATCCTAACGGGATTTTAAAAGCAGATAAGAATAACATGCATGCAAAAACCTCATGCCTCGAAATATTTATGACGTTATTAGAACAACTGTAATAAGCAAAACAAATTGATCTTAGTTTTATTCGAATACAACAATTTTTTTCAACTCGATCGAGAAAGGTACCTGGTACCTTTTGAGCTATGAGCTATAGCTGACAAATTCAGCTATAAGTCCGACCCAGACACTTTGTAGCTGTAGCTTAACGTCTTCATGAGCGCCTACATCTCAGAGACTATAAGAGCTAACTTGAGCAACCAAAATGTGTATTCAGTCTCCTGGATGTCAGTGCATTTCAGTGTGTCATGTACAATTTTGAAGATGCGAGAAAACAAAAAGCACAGAATCATGACCTATCAGATCAGATTACTGAATCTAGATCATTATAGCCTGAAGGAAATAATTAAATTTCAGTGGCTGTGCAAGGCCTTCTAAGCGCTTACTCTTACCCTCTCTCTCTCGCACACCCTTCACGAGCCGTAGATATATTTTAAGAAATATAGAAGACATACATATGTAAAAAAATATGTAAACAAACAGATAACATCTTATATATAAAAATCTCCCAAAGAATTCGACATAGTTAAACAAAATTTTTTTTTGGTAAAAATTAAATTTTTTGCCTTCTTAAGCTCACCACATATGTATATACTGACTGAGTACCGAGTATAAAGTAGAGCCGCGGCAAAGACCATTCCCCCTCGTTTATTTTTAAGTTTTTTTCTTCTTTTTCGTTCGCTTTCTGACGTCATAGTTGCTGGAAACGTTTTTGCAGAAAATTCGAAAAGTAAAAAATGGACATGATCAATTAAAAAATGCTGTAGAGATATCTTCTGAAGAGCAGCAACGATTTGCCAAACAAATTTAAGCTCGAACTATACAGCGTCGTCTAAAGGAGATGGGATTCATGGCAACGACACCTGCCAAAAAAGCTACTTCTTAATAGTCGAATGAAGAAAGAACACTTAAAGAAAAAGAAAGGCTAAAGAAAAAGCAAATTGAGGTGAATCTGAGTGGTCACGAATCATATTCTCGGATGAGTCAAAATCTAACCTCTTTGGACCCGATGGTTCCCGCACAGTTCGCCGCAGAAAAGGGGAACGCTATTCCGAAAATTGCTGCGTTGCCACAGTAAAGCATTCTCCTTTTATTATGATATGGGAATGCCTATCTAAATACAAAACAGAATCACTACTAACGAATAAAGTTATAATGAATGCAAACAAGTACACCCAGCGACAAAAAAAAGCCGCACTCCGAAATTTCATGCATTTTTGACTTTTGACGTGGGGTTCCCCCAAATGTTATTAATAATAATAATAATAAATTAATTTCTAACAAAAGTGCATACTACATTTTTTGATATCATCTTCGTATAATTAAAAATAAACATTTTTTTCTATCACACTTTTCTCAACGGTCATTTAGTATTTTGACCAAACACAGAAAAAAAAATTTATTAAAATTATAAAATCGATTTATTTAGCAAAAACAAAATTTTTTTTAATAGGTTATTTCATTTTCTATAGTCAAATAATAAACAAACAAATTTCATAATTTTTGTTTTCAAATTATATATTAATTAATAATTGCAGGTCCCTTATCTTTTATGACACATTTAACCCTATTGGGCATCGAATCGCATAAAGCCCTTAAATAAACGTTTTCTATAACCCCCTAACTCAACCATAGTTTTGGGCTTCCGTTTTCTTATTTTGGCAGTCATAAGGGCCCAGACGGTCTCTATCGGATTGATGTCGGGTCTGTTACCCGCCCAATCTAAGGACTTAATGCCCAATTCCGCCTTTAAAATGTTAACCTGTCGGTGGAAAATAGTTGAAACTAGTTGAATACATTTTTGAAAAAACCTGAACGTCATAGAATCTCTTATAGAGCGCGCTCGATGGCAAGGTACAGAATCGTCCTGAAAGATGGGATCTTCTCTCTCAGTAAGTGATTCCATACTGGACACAACGCCACTGCGAAAACCTCCACTTCATACTTTTTTGAATTCACCATACCCTTAATAATTATTAGGGATTCTGTTTTATATTTACATATGCATCCCCGTATCATAATATAAGGATAATACTTCACTTTGGCAATGCAGCAATTTTCGGTATGGCGTTCCCAAATTCTGCGGCGAACTGTGTGGGAACCATCGGATCTAATGAGGTTAAATTTTGACTCATCCGAGAATATGATTCACTCAGATTTTGCTTTTTCTTTAGCCCAATTTAGGCGTGATTTCTTCATTCGACTATTAAGAAGTGGCTTTGTGGCAGGTGTCCTTGCCATTAATCCCATCTCCCTTAAACGACGCTGTATAGTTGAGCTAAAATTTTTTTCGCAAATCGTTGCTGAACTTCTGAAGCTATCTTTACAGCATTTTTGAATCGATCATGTCTGTTAGTTTTCTTAATAATCCGATTTTCCCTTGCACTTGTACACTTTTTCTTCCCGATTCTTTCGTCTTCTCTACTTGACCAGTCTTACGAAATTTTTTCTAAAATCGTCACACTGAGCTTTTATTGAACTTAGTTCGATCCACTATTTTTCGAATGGAGACATTTTGTTCAGCGGAGGCTATAATTTTTTTATTTTCAGTCACCGTCATCTGTTTTCCTTTCCTTCCTTTTTTTGTCGCTGGGTGTATGAAGAATTTATTCACAGTGGAGTTGTGCCTAGTATGGAATCACTTAGTGAGAGAGAAGAAGATCCTCCCACCTTTCTGGACGATTCTGCAATTTGTCATCGAGCGTGCTCTGTAAGTGTTTCTCTGACGTTTAGAAATGAGGTCCGATGGAGAATGTCTGGGCCTTTATGACTTCCAAAATAAGAAACACTATTTTTGAGATAGAGGAAATTATAGAAAATGTTTGGTTTAGGGATGTTACGGAGGAATATTTGAAGGCTTTATACGATTCGATACCCAATGGGGTTCAATGTGTACAAAAAATACAAGAGGGGTACCACCAAATTATTAATTAATATTAAAAAAAAAAACTGAAATGTGTTTGTTTATTATTAGTTTAGAGAATCAAATAACATATTGGAAGCAATTTTTTTTTTAATTGTATTTTTTAATTTAACTGCATTTTTTTTCGCTGTTTGGTCAAATTACTAAATGACCGTTGAAAACAATTTGATTTGGGACAACATTTTTTTTTTAAATTATGAATATAACATCAAAAAAATTAGTATGCTTTTTTGTTAGTAATTGATTTATTGACGCGGAACTAAAAAAAAATCGACGAGTAAAATTTGGAGAAACCACATTTGTCTTGCTGCTGCCAGGATTACCGTTATTTATTTCGGAAAACTCACTTAGGATTGGTAATGTTAGGTTATGACTGGATCACGGGCTCTTCGTTGATGGTTTTACGCGCTCCTACCTTATCAGATATGCAAAATTGTTGAGGTTCACCGAAGGTTTACTGAAGATGGCGGAATATAACTTTGATCTCACTATATGCTACTCAGAACACATAGCGGCCGTTAATAAAACGAAAACTCTTTTCACAATTTCAGAGAGCCCACCCAATCTCGAAGACATATTTTCAGTGCATTGTTTGAATAGAGGCCCTTGTCAAGAAAAGTTTGCACCCTGGTAAAAAAATTCAGGCTCAAGTAAAGCGAATTTTAAGTTTGGCTTGCACTGAAGCTAATTTTGAATTTTTGGACTTCATTTTTGGAATTTTTTGACTCAATTTTTGTACTTCATTAATACTATCGAGCATAATGAATATCGATTTACAACGTGTTCTAATGGCTTGCTGTAAGGTTTTAGCTTAAAACACTGGACAATCGTTTATACTGTTTAAAAGCAGCAACTACATTAGAACAAACACAAGAGTATGCTAATCACGTGTCCAAGAATATAACAGTGCAACTTTTAGTTTAAAGTTTGCATTAATATAATGATCGCACAAGGAAATGATACTCCTTTGTGTGTTCATCTGCCCACATGTCCGTTGCAAATATCCTGATCTGCCACATCTGATATGATACGCTCTTTTAGCGTGTACTGCTCAATCATATCTTTTGTACTGTGGTCTCCCAACTCTGCACCAAAGCTAATAAGCGCCTAGGGATAGTCACGGAAGCCTGTCCTTACGAATATACCGAGAACATAACATATGTTTTGTATAGTCAAATACACACATATGTATGTACGTTTTCAACTCATCTTCAGCCACTTTGAATGTCTGTAAATCTTTAGCCACTAGAGCAACCTGCTTACGCGCCAGACTGTCCAAAACTTTTTTTATATATATTTTTTGTTGTAAATATGTATATTACTGGTTATTGTAATAAAGATGAACTTGGCGTACGCATTTTTGGCGGCTTAATGTCCCAGTTCCCTGTCGTTTTTGATACGTCAACACAATTTTGTATTATTATACCCGGTACTCGAAGAGTTAGGGGTATATTAGATTTGTGGTGATAACCGATGTGTGTAACGCCCAAAAGGAAGCGTTTCCGACCCCATAAAGTATATATATTCTTGATCAGCATCAATAGCCGAGTCGATATAGCCATGTCTGTCTGTCCGTCCGTCCGTCCGTCTTCATTAGCGCCTTTATCTCAGAGACTATTAAAGCTAGAGCAACCAATTTTTGTATCCAGTGTTCTGTGTTATCACACTACTCCAAGTGTATTTCAAAATTTCGCACCGTCCCCTTCCGCCCACACAAAGGACGAAAACCTGTGGCATGCACCATTTTGAAGATACGAGAAAACTAAAAACGCAGAATCATAGAGAATGACCATTTCTATCAGAGTGTTGAATCTGGATCAGATCTGATTACACTACTCGACAAAATTCCTTTTTTTTTCCTCTTTGGCCAAAAATGACTTTTTCTGATCGATTTGGAGATGGTTATGGTTTTTTTTATGGAGCAGTTTTTTTTTTTAGGAATTTTTTAAAAATGTGGTATTTTTTGTCATAGGTAGGGCTTCTATTTTTCACATAACTTAAGTTGCCTAAAACTGGTTGTATTGATCTTTGCAGCTAAAAAAAGCGGGCAAATGCAGCTATAAATCCAACACAGAGACTTTGTAGCTGCAACTTAACGTCTGGAAGATATTAAGCTTCCAAACTGAAATTTCATAATTTGTTTCGGTATTTTTCCTCGAAATTTTGACTTTGAAAGCTTAGGAAAAGTCGAAAAAAAAGATTTGAATGCCTTGATTTTTGGTTTTGGATAGACACATTAATTAGGCGTCGTTTAAGGTATCGTTTATTTTTTTTAACTGCAAAGTTCTATACAACTTAAGGAAACTTAAGTTATGTGAAAAATAGAAGCACTACCTATGACAAAAAATACCACATTTTTTAAAAATTCTTTAAAAAAAACTACTTGAAAAAAAAAACATTCTTTAAAAGTTTTTAAACATCCAAATCTATCAGAAAAAGACATTTTTGGCGACAGCGGAAAAGTCGTGTCGACTAGTGTTATTAATATAGCCACTATGAAGAAAACCATTTCGAAAGTCATTGTTTCCTCTCGCTCTCTCTCACACACGACCGCGTCTGCTTTGCCTATTCGTCCAAATGAACGCCTAGATCTCAGAGACTATAAGAGCTAGAGCAACCAAACTTTCTATCGAAGCTCCTGTAATATCAATTCAACACAACTGTATTTCAAAATGTTTGCCACGCCCACTTCCGCCCCCACAAAAGACGAAAATCTGTGGAATCCAAAATTTTTAAGGTACGCGAAACCAAGAACGCAGAATTATGAGAAATTACCGTATCTAACAGATTGCCTTATCTGGATCAGGTCGAATCAATATTATAGACAAATGGAAACAATGAAATTGCAGTCGCTACGCAACGCCTTTCAAGCGCTTACTCATTCCCTCTTTCCCTTTCCCTTATACATGTACATGTGGAAACTGATGTAAAAATTATATGTAAACAATAATGGAAACAGATAAATTGTAATATAATAAAAACTTGCATTGGGTTCGACCTAATTTTTTTAAATTTTCTATTTGGGCCAAAATTTAATTCGTCCCTTTTGCGGACACATAATAAATTACATAAATCATAAGATCACATATATTCTGATTGAGTACCGGGTATAAAGTAGAGCCGCGGCCTTTGTCGCGGCTCACAACTTTCCCTCTCGTTTTAGAATATGTGTGTGAATAATACGATACATATTTTTCCAGCTAGAGCGTCTTGAACGTACCTAGCTCGGACGCACCTAACTTTAAACACATTTTTCTCGAATCCATGTTTTTCATTTGAACTGCTATCGCAACGCTTCACTTTAAATAAATTTTACCTGGAAGTTAATACTTTTTTTTATGGATTATACCAATAATTAGACTACAAAATATGAATTTATATTTTTACACGCGGTAAAGATACAAAAAATTAAAAAAAAAAAATTGAAGTATCTATACGCGCTTTGGTTCATTTTTTTACTATAAATTGGTATAGGCCATAGAGAATTTCCTTTATTTTTATAAATTTTCTTTGTTTATTTAATTTCATTACAAGAGGTTTCAGACTTGAAGTTCTGGGTCCATCTTTTTCGAGCACGACCACTATTTGGAATTTTGGCATATAATTTTCGGCAACATAAACGTATTTAGATATAATAAAGCATGAACCATTCATTTAGTTTCATTTTTGCCCATACAAAATCTATCTTTTAAATCTTTTGTGGAAGCGTATCTTCCACGTATCTTTATTCGCTGTTTGTCTTAGTCTAGAAATGTCCCAAAATGTCGTTTAGCTGTTGTGGCCGAAAAAAGTCAGTGACTATGAGTAATGACTCACTTTTGTTTCCAACAATAGCACCGTATAAAAGATACTGTGTAATGTGTAAGTTACATAGATCATAAACTCGAGTATACTGAGGTATAAAGGCTCACACTGTTCCCGCTTCTTTTGTATTCATACTTAGTAATCAACTTTACCTATATACATTTTTACGATGTTTTTCAGATCTGCCGATGACACAATAACAAACCAAAGAGTTGCAATTAAAAAAATATCGCCGTTTGAACACCAAACGTATTGTCAAAGAACTCTAAGAGAGATAACTATTCTGACTCGATTTAAACATGAAAACGTAATAAAATTTGGTTTTTGTTTGTAATCATATGTTTAATTTATAATGGTATTAACATATTTTTAGATTATTGATATACGAGACATCTTGCGAGTAGATAGTATAGAACAAATGAGGGATGTTTATATTGTACAGTGTTTAATGGAGACTGATTTGTATAAACTACTTAAAACACAGGTACGTATGCCAATTTATTGTTTATATCTTGCAGAGGATATTATAATTTTGTGCAGTTTTTGAACGCAAAAACTACTATTTTTTTATATTATGATCAGGTCAAAACCTCCACCCACTCGTATTTCAAAAGTTGTATTTTTTTGGATGTTAAAAACTTTATAAAAAATCAAGCTTTTAACTTCACTTATACGGTCGCGTTTTATATCGTTTAAGAATAAAAAATGTAATCTCTTAAAAAAAAAACCGGACTTTACTCTAAACTACTGAATAATTTTTTTGCTTGTTGGAAAATTGTTGCATATAATAAGAACTACAGGACCAAATCCAAATCAAAACGAGGGGAACGTTGTGAGCTGCGACAAATGCCGCGGATCTACTTTATACCCGGTAATCAGTCATTATACCCGGTACTCGAAGAGTATAGGGGTATATTAGATTTGTGGGGATAACGGGTGTGTGTAACGCCCAGAAGGAAGCGTTTCCGACCCCATAAAGTATATATATTCTTGATCAGCATTAAAAGCCGAGTCGATATAGCCATGTCTGTCTGTCCGTCCGTCCGTCTTCATTAGCGCCTATATCTCAGAGACTATTAAAGCTAGAGCAACCAAGTTTTGTATCCAGGCTCCTTTTTTATCACACTACTCCAAGTGTATATCAAAATTTCGCCCCGCCCCCTTCCGCCTCCACAAAGGATGAAAGTCTGTGGGATACACAATTTTGAAGATACAAGAAAACTTAATACGCAGAATCATAGAGAATGAACATTTCTATCAGGGAGTTGAATCTGGATCAGATCGGATCATTATTATAGCTACAATGAAGAAAACCATTTCGAAAGTCTTCAGTCAGCTTTCACTGCGTTCGGTCGTGTTTTCGCTATGCTTTATCAATGCTCGGAATGCGATTCGGACGTTACGGCCGCTCAGCTTCGTGGCTTTGATGCCGTACGCTGTTCGTCGTTGTGCCGCCGTGCGTTTCATCTGTCGTGCATTGATTTGCATGCAGATGCGGTGAAAATGTTGGTTAATCTGCCTAACCTTATGTGGCAGTGCGACAATTGTGTGATTGCGAATGACTCACACTCGAAAATTGACGAACTCAACAACAAGGTTTTGAAGCTTGAGAGCCTTTATCGGGAGCTCAAGTCGGAGTTTATGGCTGCCCTCCCTGTCACTTTAAATAAGAAGGTGAAGCCGGCTGTTGCAAGGAAGAAAGCCGACAATGTCATATCTGTGGCTGAGTTGCAGTCTCCGCGGCTAGTGGCCGCCACATCGACTGCGGTTATTGACCCTGGATCAGCTGCTTCAGATGGCTTTGTCACTGTGCGGAGAAAAGTGAGAAAGAACCGCACAAAGAAGACGAAGCGCTTGCTAGGCATTGCGCCGAGCTGTGAGCAGCTAAATGTATTGCAGAGCAGAAAATACCTGCATATTGGTCGATTTTCTACTGCAACGGAGCCAGAGGCGGTGGTGAGATTTGTTGCCGATAAGCTCAAGGTGTCTGAGACGAAATTTTTTGTGCGAAATTGGTCAAGCGGGACGCTGATCTATCTGCATTGAAGTTTGTCAATTTCAAACTTGGTGTACCTGAGCCGCTGTTCCCTGACGTCTTTGGGGAGAAATTCTGGCCAGTGTCGGTAAGGGTTTCCCGTTTTGTGCATAGGCAGAGGCCGGAAGCAGATATTACGGCAGTTAATCTGTTGACAGCTGTGCCAGTACGGACGTCCACCCCGACTACGGAAGCTCCAGATCCAGTTCCTTCGACTTCAAAAAACCCCCAGTGAGCGGCGCCCATGGTTTCTCGTTCGCCGCCTCCTTACGACATATTCTCCATTCAAATTCTCGCCTCTACGAAGTCAGCATTGGCTCGCTGCATCACTTCTTGCATACCTCTGCGGAACAACAACACAGTGCCGCTTCTTCGCTCTGTCCGATATTCGCACGGCTGCTGCTGGTATAGACCAGAGAACGGCAATGAACCACCGCAACTAAAAGTACACCCGGTGTCTGTGAGTATTTTTGACACCCGGGTGTCTTCTGGCACCGCGAATAGGGTGCAAGCGATTGAGTCTGAGTATTGTGTCGGGTGTTTTTACGCACAAGCGTAGATCGTGTCCGAGTGATTTTTTGTATGTATACATGCTTTGATGCCGATCTCAAGTACTGTTGCAAAATGAATGGGTGAAAAAGGAAACACACTACTCGAGACAAAAAACGTATTGCGTGGCATGGGTGTTTTTGTTATTTCTTGTGCGTTCTTTCTGCACCCTTGTTTTTTGCTGTACCCATAATTTGCTTTATACATGCATACATTAGTATACACATGTACATATGTACATGTATGTGTACATACGTGTAAATCTAATATGTGTAAATCAGTGGAAAAAATCAGACGACCAGTGCAAGAACACTCGGGTATTTTCGTGACACCCGAGTCTCTTAAAGGCATCCGGGTAAAAAATGTGTACTTTGCCCACAATCCTTGCTTCTCTTACATTCGCTATGAGTACGAAAATGATCGACACTCGTCTACGAAAAATATCTGGGTGTCTGGTGAAATAGAAGCAATGCACAATGTGTGAGCGTGTGCCCGAAGTACACACTCCCAAACACCGGCATGGTTTAGGGTGGGTGCGAGTGTTTTACTTTTCTTGAGAGTAATGAGTGGCACCGGCACACAAAGTTCAATGGGTGTGAGTAGAGTGTCAAAAAGTGACACCCTTGCCGTTCTCTGGTATAGACGTCGACGCTCTTGCTTGCGCTCTATGTCATCGAAGTGCGCCTCTGACATCGTCGTTACTACAAAATTCGACAACGCATGTCTTCGTGTGCTTGGCTTGCGCCGTTGCTGCACTCGACACTTGGGGAGAGTCAGTAGCCCGTCGTTCGCTCGCAAATGGAGAACTCTCTTCGCCCACAGTACCCTGTGTGGATCTCCCCGCCGCTGCCCCGCTTAATCGTCTGGTCGAGGAAGGTGTGCTGCGGTTTCGGACTACGGCGTTTGGGCGTTTTTTACGCATGAGCCGCGCCCCTCTTGCTGATTGTGACATGCCAAGCCCTTCTCTGGATTATGCTTCCGTGCCCTCGGGCCGTTCAGCACTGCTACCCTCCGTGATCATGCCTATGGCAGGGACCAAATCCTTAAGCATCTATTTTCAGAATGTAGCGGGCATGCACACTAAGGCTCAGGCTGTATATTTGGCAACCGCTGTGTGTGATTTCGACGTCATCGTCGTGGCTGAAACCTGGCTCAACGACAGCTTCTTCGACAACGAGTATTTTGACCCCAACCTTTTCCAAGTGTTTCGTAAGGACAGAGATTGTGCCAAGACGAATCGCTGCAGAGGGGGTGGGGTCATTGTGGCCGTTAGACGCACGATTCAATGTGATCCCATTTGTCTCTTGGATGGAGACACTATGTTGGATCAGATTGGTGTGTTGGTGGGCGGACAGTCGGAGGCTCTGGTAGTCAGCGCTTCGTACATTCCGCCTTGTAGTAGCTATGAGGTCTACAAGGCGCATATGCGAAATATTACCAGCATGCATGCCAATTTAAAAGACCGTCAGCATCTCTGCGTTGTTGGCGACTTCAATTTGGGGTCGTTGGTGTGGTCCGCCGATCCGCAGTCGTCGGCTATGATCCCGAGCAACGTGCACTTGCAGCAGGAAATTCTGTGCTTGGATGATTGTTTTAGTGTGGGCTTATCCCAAGTCAATA
The DNA here is from genome assembly GCA_035041765.1 of Drosophila algonquin. NCBI lineage: Eukaryota > Metazoa > Arthropoda > Insecta > Diptera > Drosophilidae > Drosophila > Drosophila algonquin. The sequence goes on along the minus strand of JAWNKY010000011.1, from coordinate 36,401 downwards.
ATGTATTTAATAGGTTAAATAAGATTCTAGATTTAGTTTTTGTTGGACCTGATGTTGAATGCCGTGTAACGCGCTGTGAACAGCCGATTGTAGAATGCGATGTGCATCATATGCCATTGCTACTAGCAGTTAAATTTATTTGTTACTCGCCTCGAGCGGAACTTGATTCTCTTTATTATTTTACTGATGTAAGTCTGAATGCTATACGTGATGACATGTTAAATGTAAACTGGGCGTCTGTTCTATCGCATCCTAGTGTTGATACGTGTTATAGCGTTTTCATTGAAACTGTTCGTCATTTTGTTGGTAAAAATGCTTCCAGAAGAGTGCGTGGCTCCTATAGGTTACCGTGGTATACGAAGGGGCTCGTTAGGTACAAAAATCTGCGCAATAAGTTTTTTAAGCGTTTTAATAGGACCCGGGACCCTGGTGATTGGGACAGGTATGTGCAGCATAAACGTGAGTTTTCGTTTCTCAACAAATTTTTATATAATCAATATATTGCCGACGTTGAGAGGGGGCTCAAACTTAATCCCAGGTCATTTTGGCACTTTATAAACTCTAAGAGGTCAACGAGTGGTCTTCCCTCAGCTATGTATCTTGGTCTCTGTAGCGCTAATACTGACAGTGGCATAGCAAACCTTTTTGCTTCTTTTTTCAGGTCTAATTTTGAGCATTGTGCGACGTGGCATGATTCGGATATCCTTGACTCCATCCCTTCGGTTGTCAATATTGGCACACTTGATATATTGGAGGGGGACATCTTGGAGGCTATTGCTGGCTTCGACAATTCTAATAAGCCCGACAGCGATGGTATTTCTGCCTTCCTGCTTCGCAATTGTGGTGATGCTTTTTGTACAACGCTGAAAATTCTTTTCATGAATGTTAGCGGGTCGGTTTATTGGTAAGTTGAAAGCTGCCACAGTCACTCCTGTTTCCTTCCGGCCTTCCACAGGGCAGCGCTCTTGGTCCGCTGCTGTTCTCTATTTTTATCAATGACATATGTCTTAGCATTCGAGCCTCTGAGTATTTGCTTTACGCTGATGATCTCAAGATTTTTCGCTCTGTCAAATCATTAGGCGACAGTATCCTTCTTCAGCCTGACCTGGATGAAGTTGCTCGTTGGTGCACACGTAATTTGCTCCCACTTAATATTAGAAAATGTTATTTGGTTTCGTATGGCAAGTGTACATTTAAAGTCCTGACCTCGTACTCGATAGATGGCCTTCCGCTCTTAAAGCAGATGCAGATACTCGATCTAGGCATCTTGTTTGATTTCAAATTTTTGTTTGTGGAACATCTGAATTACATTTTGCCGAAAGCTTATGCCATGTTTGCCTTTGTTACGCGCAACTCATCCCAGTTCAACGATCCATACACGAGGTTAAGTCTATATTCTTTCCTTGTGCGCTCGCGCCTTGAATATGCTTCAGTGGTTTGGAACCCTACTGGGGTTGGTCAGATTGCGCGCATCGAGAGATTGCATAGGAAGTTTTTGAAGTTTGCACTCCAGCCTTTGCAGTTTGCAGTCCCATTGCCATCCTATGAGTGCAGATGTCGCCTTGTGCATCTCTCCTCTCTCGAGGATCGTAGGACCATTGCGGCTCAAATCTTTATTTATGACTTGGTAGTGGGGAATATTGATTGCCCTGACCTGCTTATTAGGATTGGCTTCAATACGCCTGCCAGGAGCCTTAGGGACCACGCACTCTTTGCTATTGATCTCCACCGGAGCAATTACGGAAGTAACGAACCTATATGTAGGGCTCTTCGCTAGTATAATGCGCTGTTAGCTGGGATGCGGTTCGACTTCTGCCATGGGAAAGCAGCCGTTAGACGATTACTGTCTGATTTTTTCATGTTTCATTGTTAATTGTTTTTTTGTTGATTTCTTTGTATTATTTAAGATAGATGTAAGCTAGTGAATAAATAAATAAATAAAAGTCATCGTTCCCTCTCGCTCTCTCTCACACGCGACCCCGTCTGCTTTGCCTATTCGTTTAAATGAGCGCCTAGATCTCAGATACTATAACAGCTAGAGCAACCAAAATTTCTATCCAAACTCCTGTGATATCAAACCAGCACAAGTGTATTTCAAAATTTTGCCACGCCTCTTTCCGCCCCCACAAAGGACGAAAATCTGTGGAATCCACAATTTTTAAGATAAAAGAAAACCAAAAACGCAGAATCATGGAATACAGAATACCATATCTACCAGATTGCCGAATCTGGGTCAGGTCGGATCATTATTATGGACAGAAGGAACAATTTGAATTTCAGTGGCTACCACGCCTGCCAAGCGCTGACTCATTCCCTCTCTCTCTGTTATACATGTTAGTTATACATGTAGAAAAGTAGAAGTAGATGTAAAAAGCATATGCAAACAAAATTACAAACATGTATAAATATTAGACGTCTGCATGATTGGCAAAAAAAACACATTCAAATGTACAAAGTCAAAATTGAATTGAGTGAATACTTGTACAAAACGAAATGAGAATGAGTGAGTGACTGAAGTCGTGTTTCCCTCGGCTGCACAAAAATATACCCGAAAAGAAACGAAGTGAGTGAGTGAACAGCAGAAGTAATTAAATGTTGTATATTGAATACATTCGAATATTGTCAGCTGTTTTCTGCTGTGTGTGTTATCTGCTAAAAGAAAGAGTAAAAAACGAGGGGAAACGTTGTGAGTCGCGGCAAAGGCCGCGGCTCTACCTTATACCCGGTACTCAGTCAGTATATACATACATATATGAGCTTACGATTTATGCAATTTATTATATGTTCGCAAAAGGGACATTACATTTTGGGCAAAAAATAATATTTCAAAAAACAAAGTCAAACCATTTTTTGAATTTTTGTACATGTTTCCATTTTGGTTAAGATATGATTTTTACATCTGCTTCTAAATTTCTACATGACATGTATAACTACATATTGGAGCCGTACAAGTGTTTGCGAGAGAGAGAGAGGGAATGAGTAAGAGCTTGGCAGGTGTTGCGTAGCCACTGAAATTTAATTTGTTTTTTCTGGTCATAATATTGATTCGACCTGATCCATATTCGGCAATCTAGTAGATATGGTAATTTTCCATGATTCTGCGTTTTTGGTTTACTTTTATATTAAAAATTGTGGATTCCACAGATTTTCGTCCTTTGTGGGGGCGGAAATGGGCGTGGCAAAATTTTGAAATACACTTGTGCTGGTTTGATATCACAAGAGCTTGGATAGAAAGTTTGATTGCTCTAGCTCTTATAGTCTCTGAGATCTAGGCGCTCATTTAAACGAATAAGCAAAGCAGACAGGGTCGCGTGTGAGAGAGAGCGAGAGGGAACGATGACTTTCGAAATGGTTTTCTTCATTGTAGCTATAATAATGATCTGATCTGATCCAGATTCAACACTCTGATAGAAATGATCATTCGCTATAATTCTGCGTTTTTAGTTTTATCGTATCTTTAACATTGTATACGCCACAGACTTTCGTCCTTTGTGGGGGCGGAGCGAAATTTTGATATACAGTTGGAGTAGTGTGATCACAGAGGAGACTGGATACAAAACTTGGTTGCTTTAGCTTTAATAGTCTCTGAGATATAGGCGCAAATGAAGACGGACGGACAGACAGACATGGCTATATCGACTCGGCTATTGATGCTGATCAAGAATATATATACTTTATGGGGTCGGAAACGCTTCCTTCTGGGCGTTACACACAACCGTTATCCCCACAAATCTAATATACCCTTATACTCTTCGAGTACCGGGTATAATAAAGAAATATGTGTGCAATGTATTTTTTGTTGCAAATTATTTAATTTATATATTTATTACATATAATTTATAAACATAATTTATAAAAACATAATTTTATTAATGTTATCTGGATTAGAAGCTATTGAACATCGCTTTTCTGTTATTAAGTTTCTTGCGATTGAAAAAGTTCTCTCAGAAGCTGCGCTGCTGGCTGGAATACAAAATATTTGGCAGCTTGTTTTGTGCAGTATTGGGAAAAAATGTTTGTGCATGTTCCACCATGCCAAAACGTCAAAATTGGTTGAGTATGGAACATTTATGTTTGTATAGCCTGCTGTTTCCATTTCAATCTGATCTTTATTGGAGCCAACCAGCTTCTATGAACTCATCAAATTCATCGCTAGCCGTTTGAGTTTCAAAAGTTTCACGACTTGAGTCTACTAAAAAATGCTGCATAATAGTTTTGCAGTCATTTATAGTTGTATCCCTTTCATTTTGAGAAATTTTAGTTTTAGTTTTAGTTTATTTGTTGGTGGAATCAGAAACAATGCAATGCTGTGATATTTTGATAAATTTGGAGTAATTTTATCCAAAATTTGAGATCGTAGTGAAAACTTCATTGATTCAATTAGTTCAATATCACTGTACTCGGACTGACATTTCTTTTTTAAATTATATATATTTGGTAGAACCAAATGAATAGTCGGGCGTTTAACTGCTTCTAGTTTTTTGGAAACGTTTTCGAATGCTTCTTACAGACAGACTTCTTCTTCTAAAACACAAGCTTTAAACAAAACAAAACACAAAAAGAACACGCTGGAATTTGCCGGCAAATACATACATTTTTTTCTGCAGCTTCGCCTTCCAATTCGCACGTCTGCTCACAATTTCTCAAAGCACAAAATTACTACGCAAAGTATTCTGCGAACTACTTGAGTAGTTCGAATGTTTTCGAAGTTTTCATTTCATTTTGCTCTTCTTTCGTTATACTCTGTCTTTCGACATGAGACACAACATGTTCTTCTTGCGAAACAGTAGTATACAAATTCGTCTCGTTCTGTCTTTTTCACTCACTCATATTCTACTCAATTCGAATGTACTCAATGTGGCTTTGTTATGAATGCATACATGCAGACGTCTAATAAGTATTCAAAAAATGGTTTGACTTCAATTTTTGAAATATTATTTTTTGCGACCATATAATAAATTGTATAAATCGTAAGTATCTATATATGTATCTATGTACACATATACTGACTGAGTACCGGGTATAAAGTAGAGCCGCGCCTTTGCCACGGCTCACAACGTTCCCTCTCGTTTTACTTATTTACATGTGACCTTACGATTTATGTTATTTATTATATGTTCGCAAAAAGAACAAAATAAATTTTGGCAAAAAATAAAATTTTAAAAAATGAAGTCGAACTCTATGAGAGATTTTTATATATTAGATGTTATCTGTTTCCCTTTTGTTTACATATGTTTTTTACATCTGCTTCTACATTTCCACATGTACACTCATGGACAAAATAATAGGTGTGCATTTTTTTTCTTTTTTAACTTCTTATATTTCATAAATATCTTTATTTATTTAAACAAATCAAAGTTTTTCCAAAACTTATATTAATTTTCTTTAAACAAAAAGTAAAAAAGGTTTTACAAATCCTTTAATATGCAAGTAAATTAAATATTTTCTTAAATCCGTTAATTTTGGCTGGACGAAGATAAAAATTTAAGTTAAATCGATCTTTCACTGGTTTTGGTCTTGTTTTATATTAAATTAATTATATGGCAGTTAATAGCCGGTATATGCACCATTATTTTGCAGGACTTTCTCTATTACTTTTGGCATTACTTGTGATAAGTTCCGATTGGAATATTGTGCCATACTTTTGGACATTATCCCAAAATTGGTTTCTATTTTAACAAAAAAGTCTTTCCGACGTCTCTATTGAATTCATCCCAAAGATTGTCAATGGGATTAAGGTCCGGGGATTGACTTAGCCACTCAAGAAAAACCTCATTTTTCTCTCGCATCCAATCCTTTACTACTCGAGAGGCGTGCTTCGGGTCATTATCAATGATCATAAAATCATGGCATAAAAAAATGCATTTCTTAAGTGCAAAAATAGGACCACTAGGTGAGCGGGAAAAATCGTTGCAGCAACGACTTAATAGTTTTAGCTTTTAAATCTCTCAATAACTCGGAGTGAATGTATAGGTTGCACAAATTTGCTGAAGCTTTACGGACCACAATGGAAAAATATTCATAGTGGGTTTCTTATCTGGGCTCAATTTTTCTGATCATTCCTTAAATTGTTTTAAGAAACCTAATAGGGGCTCAAGTAAAGCGAAAATTAAGTTTGCCTTGCGCTGAAGCTAATTTTGAATTTTTGGACTTCATTAATACATGAATGTCGAGTTCCAGCGTGTTCTAATGTCTTGCTGCAAGGTTCTAGCTTTAAACACAGGACAATCGTTTATACTGTTTAAAAGCAGCAACAACATTTGAACCATTGTCTGTAACAAACACAGATGTACTTAATTTTTCTAGAACATTAAATTCTTCGAGTATGCTAGACACGTGACGAAGAATATAAGATTGCAACTTTAGTTTGCATTAATATAATGTCCACTCAAGGAAATAAAACTCCTTTGTGTGTGATCGATCATCCGTCCATATGTCCGTTGTAAATGCCAGGTCCTGATCTGCCACATCTGATATGATACGCTCTTTTAGCTTGTACTACTCAATCATAACTTTTGCACTTAAATGCTTTCTTGATGCGATCCGATAGTGGTAACTGTGGTTTCCCAAGTCAGCATCAAAGCTAATAAGTGCCTGGGCAAAGTCACGGAAGCCTCTCTTTACGAATATACCGAGAACATATGTTATGTAAAGTCAAATACACACATACATACATATGTACGTTTTCAATTCACCTTCAGCCTGAATGTCTGTAAATCTTTAGCCACTAGAGCAAGCTGCTTACGCACCAGATTGTCACCAACATTTTTTTTGTGTATTTGTTGTTTTTTGTTAACACGAAACGAAGAATATCGATAATATGGTTTTGCAACCTTCTTCGGGCCCAGCAGGCCTCCTCGGCTCTAACGGGCCCAACGGGCTTTCGATTATAACGCACGAAACCCGTTGTTTTCATGAAGATGCCCGTGGGTCACGATGCCATGTGCCACGGGAAGAGCAATTGTTTAGAGCGTCAAACACTTCCACACATATACGAACTGATCACGCGGCGCTTAGAAGGACAGGAACGGTTGCATAACTATGATTTCACTAATGGACACAGAAAAGGAGGATTACATGGAAACGCTGACGCACTGTCACGGCGTCCTTGTGATTCTGAATGTAGACAATGTTGTCGGTCTGAAGTTAAGGAATGTTCTTTCAAAAGATGAGTGGCCAGATGACAAAGTCTTTCAAGATCAAAAAGATGATGGGAACCTCGCAATATTAGTTGTCGGCCAAAAACATAAGAGGACAAATCGAAAGGAGATGATATATAAAATTCTCAATTCTCTGTCTCAAAGGCATAGTGGGCTAAATGGCAAAGCTAACACCGCAAAAACAGATGTCTATACCGAATTTGATAGAGTGAGGATGGGAAAAACATAAGCATCTTATTACATATTAAAAATGAAACGAATTAGAGATGGTCATTAGAGAGTACCATAGTGGACACTTGGTCGTCAAAGAACAATCGAGAATATTAAAACCCGAATCTATTGGATTGTGTGCCAAGAGTCAGTAGCTGATTGGATCCGTTGTGCTATAGCAAAAAGACCAGCTACTATTCAAAATTCGTTAGTACAATTCAGGAGCAATGTTTGAGAGGATTGCAATGGATAAAGGTCTTGGTAATTTATTATTTTAGTAAGTGGACCGAGGTGTTCATCAATATTTGGGTAATAAAAAAATCAGAAAAATTTGGATGAGCTTGTTCTAATGTTTTTAATGACATATCGTTCCGGAAAGCATGATACGACAGCGACCATACCGGCAGCTGCACTATTTTGCAACGATTTAAGACTTCCGGCTGATTTGAAATTCGACGTGACCCCAATATTTAATGGAACAACCATTGATGATTAACGAAGGGGTCAGTAGACGAGATTCACAAATGTATCTGTGCTTCTGTGCATTTTCTGCTGTGGCCCAAAATGACTTTTTCTAATAGACTTTTTTTATGATTTAGTTTTTTTTAAGTATTTGCCATATTTTTCCGCCTCTATTTTTAAAATAACTTAATTTCCTTATAACTGTTTGTATTGAACTTTGTAGTTCTGAAAGGCTCACAAATGCAGCTATGAATAAATCCGACCCAGAAACTTTGTAGCTGCCGCTTAACATCTGGAAGATATTAAGATTTCAAATTTCATATTTTTGTGCGGTATTTTTTCCAGAAATTTTGATTTTGAAAACTCAGGAAAAGTCGAAAAAAAATATTTTGCGGCTAACATTTTGGCAACATCCCAAATGCCATTTTACCGTTAAAAACTGTTACGAACACCGATTTTTGGTATTTTTTTAAGAAAAAAAATGTTTGTATGTGGGTTTACAGAAGTTATTGGCAAAATTCGGCATATGAAGGTTTCGTCAAACGGCTGCAACTTATCCGTTTAGTTTATCCATCAATTCTCACAAATATCATCCAATACGTCTAGGTTTTCTTCTTTGAAAAATTTATTTCAGCTGTCAAACGTAACTGCAGTTTGGCTTTTGGACTACTCGTCAACAAGCCTCGCTCAGCCAATTCATTCTTTAGTTGCTCAAGCCTTAAATTTCCGAATTCCGTATCATTTCAGAGGCTTAGTAATGACCATATATGCTACTTCCTGTATCAAATATTGCGAGGATTGAAGTACATTCATTCAGCAAACGTTTTACATCGGGATTTAAAGCCAAGCAATCTATTGTTGAATAAGACGTGTGATTTAAAAGTATGTATATTTACCTTTATTCATTTAACCTGTTTCCAGATTTGATAAAATAATCGTTGATAGATCTGCGATTTTGGATTAGCCCGAATTGCAGATCCTGAGCATGACCATACTGGCTTTCTAACAGAATATGTTGCTACTCGGTGGTATCGTGCACCTGAAATTATGCTCAATTCTAAGGGTTACACAAAATCTATAGATATCTGGTCCGTTGGGTGCATTTTGGCTGAAATGTTAAGTAATCGACCAATATTCCCTGGAAAACATTATCTGGACCAACTAAATCATATTCTTGGTGTCTTGGGATCACCATCGCGTGAAGATTTAGAGTGCATTATCAATGAAAAGGCATGTAAAACTCATACTAGCATGTGCAATATCGTTAACATCTTCGGATTTCAGGCACGTAACTATTTGGAGTCATTGCCTTTTAAGCCAAATGTTCCATGGTCGAGACTTTTCCCAAATGCCGATCCCTTGGCTTTAGATCTACTTGGAAAAATGTTGACATTTAATCCGCACAAACGAATTCCAGTTGAAGAAGCCCTTGCACATCCATACTTAGAGCAGTATTATGATCCTGGAGATGAGGTACTATGAATGGTAGCAGAGGATATAATTGCCAAATATTACATTTATTTATCACGTGCTTAAATGTTTTTTTCATTTTGTTTCCTAGCCTGTTGCCGAAGTACCATTTCGTATAAATATGGAAAATGATGATATATCTCGAGACGCCTTAAAGTCATTGATTTTCGAAGAAACTTTGAAATTTAAAGAACGACAGCCAGAACAAGCAATTTAAGAAGAAAAAAGTTTTTATAAATAAAAATCACCTTTTTTATATTTTTAGTTGTTTTAAGTCAAACTACATCCATTTCGTGATTTATATTTTTGCAATCACTTTATATCATTTTAATGGGTAATATTTTTTAAGACAACTGGCTGTAATAATTTTTAATGTAATTGATAACTGATAGCTAAAAAAATTAAAAAATTACAAATTCAGTTCTATATAGAGAACAAATTTCGCTATGTTAAACTGATCGCGATCCCACGTAAAATTACACACTGAATCAAGAAATTACGTCAAAAGTGGAAAGTAGAACAATTTCCAAGATTTTATTTATGGTTTGTCATATTTTCCATTAATAAAAGTTTTACTTGAATGTAACTACCTCATGGAAATAAGTAAATGTGAATTTCTGTGTTTGCTGCTATCTATTAAAATAATAATGGCACTTATTTTCTGTATATCCAATTTTGTTCATACAACTGTTACGTTCACTTTTTTTTACGCCAAACTTTTTTTTTTCTACTAATTTGTAGTACCGTTATCCCATATATTGAAGGCTGCGAGCCGTTTTCTTGGGAAATAAGTATATGTGCGAACATCGTCGTTTTTTCTCCGTTTTTTTATTATTTGGCGACAACATCGACGTAAATGTACAGGTTTAATACATTTCCTTGCAAATTAATAGTTTTAATTGAATTATAGTTAGAAATGCCATGTGCTGTGCATCTTTCTGCCGAAGAACAAGGCATGATTAATCGCCATAGCTTGGCCTAATCGCCATAGAAACACTATTGCTAACTTCCTCAAAAAGTAGGGAATATTATGGAAAAATCAAGCGTAGGGGAAAGCCTACAAATATCGACGACCACTGTAGGAGGCTTATTTTCAATTTAGTCCAAAAAAATATATCCTGCTCGAATATTTAAGGACATTTTAATTTAAATGTATCAAGGAGACCATATTTTGGAAGAAAATAAAAACGATCAATATGCTTCCAAGGAGCATGTTCCTAAATTAATGCAACGCCATATAAACGCCCGTTTGGCCTTTGCCGAAAAATATACATTTTGGGAGTTAGAATTTCGGAAAGTTATTTTTTCTGACGAACATCTACTTGGAGCTTTTACACAGTGTCCTAATTCCACGATATATTTTTTTTCGACTTTTCCCTAGTTTTGAATGTGAGAATTTCGGAAAATAATACCGAAAAAAATTATAAAATTTGAACTTGAAATCTTAATATCTTCCAGACGTTATTTATAGCTGCATTTGTCAGCTTTTTGGAACTGCAAAGTTCAATAAAACCAGTTATAAGAAACTTAAGTTATGTGCAAAATAAAAACACTACCTCTGAAAAAAAAACAAAATTTTTAAAAAATTCGTAAAAAAAAATAAACCTAGAAAAAACCATAATTTTCTAAAAAAATTTAAATCTCCAAATCGATCAGAAAAAGCCATTTTGGGTGACAGCGGAAATAAAAAGTTGAATTTTGTTGAGTAGTGTTATTGTAGTGGACAGCAGTCAGTCAGTTTAAACTCCACCGAGGAACTATGGAGAATACTTTCCAACAAAGTCTAAAGGAGGGGACGTCAATTTGAGACCATGGATGACCTCAAGAGAATTTTGCTCGCAAGGGCAGAAATAACTCCCAAACACGCTGCATGATCATCTATCTATTCCATGTCAACGCGAAAAAATATGTGCTAGGTAATGGCGGAAAACAAATAAATTACTGAAATTAAAATAAAAAATCATACACTGTTTTTGAGCACAAATTTGGATTTTCGCACATATACTTATTTCCTATGAAGTTAAACATTTTCTTTTTTATTTTGGTAATACTAAAAAAATTTCATAATTCTTTATTTTTATATTACTCACTGAAACGTCTGATTATTAAAAAAAATTTGGAAAAAAAATTAATAACTTTAATTCATTAACTGAATGTATTTATATGCACATATACTTATTTCCTTGAGGTATATTTGTTCCCAGTGTACGAATTTCCTCAAATTTAAATAAAAGGTAATTAAATTTCCAATCCAACATCAATAGAATATTTTCAATTCGTATCATCGCCATTAACGCTATTTATGAATATATCGTAAATTTTACTTCAATTTCTAGAAATTAAGAATAAAAACTTGGCTTTAAACTAAAGATTGCACAAAAAAAAGATTTTTTTTTTCGACCTTAAAGTTTTTAATTACTGGGTTGCAAAAAGGATATACAAAATACATGTGCTTTTGTGAAAATGTGACAATAGAGCAAGTGAAGATAATTATTTCTGAAAAGATTCGGATGGTCGAGTCGACTTTACCTTCTATGAAGAAAATAATAATAAATAATAAACTTTACATGTGAAACTTGGACTTTACGAAAATCTTTGTAGGGGCTTCACCAAAAGATGGGGATTCATTTGGTTTCGTTACTTGAAAACAGTTTTTCCTTATTTACTTGATGCTAAGATCAAAGAACGTATTTTTGTTTGTGCCGCAAATAAAATACGACTTGGTGACTCAAAATTAAGTGCAACTTTATCAGAGGATGAGCTAAAAGCATTGAATTCTTTTCGATCTGTTGTAACTAGATTTTTAGGAAACTAAAGAAGCTTGACTCAAAGAAATCATCGAAATTGTTTTACTTATATAATATTATATAATAATATATAATTTTACAATAATATTTCATAATAATATATAATTTTACAATTACATTATATAATAATATATAATTTAACAATAATATTACATTTTCCTTTATTTATTGTAACATTTTATCGAATTTTTGGATTTGGATTTTTCGCGAATAGTCTTGGTGATTAGAGCGACGAGCACTGTGAACGTTTTCCCCAACCATTAAAGACCGTGGAATCTCACTATCTAATATATTTTGGGACAGTGTGATGACGGGTGACTTTTATTAGTTTCTAATTAGAAAAACTAACACTTAACATAAAAAGAAAACCATATCAAGCATAGCATAAGCATTTCTAATCCAAAATTGACGATTTTTTCAACAAAATTGAAACAAATTGGTAAGCTAAAGGTGCAACGTGTTTGGGTCTGATGTATTTCTGCATTTGTCAGCTTTTTAGAATTGCAAAGTTTAATACAACCAGAAGTAAGATACAGAAGTTATGCGATGAAAACAAGCACTAGCTCTGAAACAACCATGAAAAAATATATGATTTTGAAAAATATATTTAAAAACTGCACCTTGACAAAAATAACAATAATACCTTAAAAAACTTGTAAATCCAAAAATCTATTGACTAGACTATTCTAAAATACTCATTTTAGCAGTAAACATAATATACCTACATTAAAAAAAATACAACTTTTTAACCGAAAAAAAAGTCTATACTTCGGGAGATGAACCCATACCTTTTATTATAATCATTTTTATCTGCTTTTAAATTAACTGAACCCAGGAAAGCTGCAGGCGAAGTTTGAGAGACAATCGGATTGATCAAATTGATCAGCTACACGAACACCTGCAAGATTTATCGAATGCGGCGAAACAAAGATTTGTTCAACAAGCTATTAGGTTCAACGGATCCCAAAATTTTAGACATGTGAGAGCCACTCCGGATTTTAAATTAGAGTATTCGCCTAAATAGGGAATCGCCCTATTTGAAAACATTGAAAACATTAAATTTATTTATTTATATTGTCTTGTTTTGTCTTTATATTGACTTAATATTGATATTTGTGTCTTATTAATATATTTGTTAATTGATAGATAGCTAGAATTTAAAATAAAAAGTTATTGATCTGCGTCTCGACAGCAAGAGTTGGTATGAAAAATGAGTAATACCTACTAAAGCGCGAGAATGCTCCCATTTATTTATTTTTTTGTTGAATATCTCCTCTAATTTTCGTATAATCCAATGTTTGGTCAAACACAGCCTTTTTTTATATCTCGTTAAAAATTGTAAATTGGGAAACAAGATCTTTTTTAAATAGAAAAATAGTCCCCTTATTTTAGATTCATATTTTGAGAAAAACGCATTTAATTTCGCGCGTTTTTTTTTTCGTTTTTAAAAACAAAAAAATTGTCCTAACTATGATTAGATATGTTAAAATTAAAAGTTTTGTCAAATTTAACAACACAAAATCCGACTTTTGCAACGAGTTTTCGGAAAATAAGCCACTGTGCGTTTTCGTTGCTCGAAATTTTATTTTTACACATACAAATTTATCTCACAGATACAAGCGTATCTAACAGAAACAAGTGACCGACACGTAAATTCTTGATAAATCGCATTCTATCAAGGGTATGTTTTGTTGTTGCTTATGCAAGTGAGACGATGGTTGGCGAAGGAGCGAAACAAGAGTGCAGGTTCTGGTTGCTTTGTATTCAATAATATTCTTTATTTTCCAAGAGATTTTTATCGTCATAGATTAGACTCACCAATTACTAACCAATAAGTTAAATCAGTAAAACTCTTCTTTTTGTGCAATCAATAGTATAATCTAGTTTTTATTTTAAAGAAAGCAATCCATATAATAAATTTCAGGGACCATACATAAGTAATGATTCTTTGTTTGTAATCAAAAAATCACCCACTTCTAATGAACGTAGAAAGAAGTGAATTATACCAAAATCTTTAGCTTTGTGCGAACTCTGAATAATAATAGTAAGGGGCCATCAGCAACACAGAGTAAGTGACATGGTTTTTATAAATAAAAATTTTTCTTTTTTATAAATTGGTCAACAAATTTTCAAATTTGAGCCAAAATGTGTGTTTGAACGCCTATTGCATTTCATTTTGAGTTATTCTGTAGTACCGAACATTTCAAGATAAATAAATATTACATCGAAATAGAAAGTTGAAAGACTATATGTGTGTATATTTATAATTGAAGTAGATACATACATTCATCAATAGCGTTAAAGGCGATGACCGGAGCTTAAAATATTCTATAGAAAGTTGATTAAAATTCAAATTACCTTTAAATAAAAAAAATTATTGAAATTCATCCACTGGAAGCTATGACCATTACAATCAAGTAGAATTTTTAAAATTTTTAGTTTGGATTCACCGTTCAACTGGGAAATGAGATACAAATGTCGTAGATTGCAATTTTTTTAATATTTGCAAACTAGTGTTATACACAGATTTGTTCTTTGTTATTTTATTACCCTTGCACAGAAGGTTGCATTTGGAACTGGATGCAGTTGCGACCCTATTCAACTGAAGATACATATTTATATTTTATCTTGATCAGCATCTGAAGCACCTTCTTTATTGTACTCATTTACGTCAATCTGTTTTTAATTAAAGTTTTTTCAGGACATCAAGGTGCATATTCGTCAAATTACATTGTTGAACTAAATCCTAAGAAAAGTCATCAATAGCTTACTGTGAACAGCTGTTTAACATTGATTAAACATATTAGTCTTTATTGCACTCATCAGTCATTATTTTGTATGTGTATTCAACTAATAATGATAAGTGATTAATTATTATTTATTCAACCAATGATGTGAACTAAATTGGAAAACGTTTTAATTATGCTCCACCTTGACCTATTAAACTTTCTGTTCTCAATGAAGTGGCATGCCCTTTCTTCAAAATATTGATAAGTAATGTTAGACCTTTTTCAGATAAAATCAACTTTAAATTTAAATTATAGAAATGATGTACATATGTATGTATTCTTCTAATAACCAAATATGTGAGCATTAACATCACGGATATAGTGGAACTAATACATCTTATAGGGACGATCGATCAAAAACTGTTATTTGTATTTCCTTACATAATACAATCCAACTAGTTGTCTAATATGTGTTACGTATTGATACTGTATTGAACATCCGTAATAGGAGTTATCGATGTGCATAGGTATTAAAATCTAAGGCCAAACAAAGTAAAAAAATGTAATATAAACAAAACCCGACATCCTCATATATTTGGAAATAAATTATCATTGTAATTATTAATCATTTTTCTTCGTAAATTTGTCAGTATGAAAATGGTTAAAACCATCGCGTAGATTCTAGGTCTTATCTTGTTTCAAGTTATACTTAATAATTGGTATGAAACTTAAGCCATTGACATGTTAAACTACAGTTGAGAATTTTGTAGCATTCCATTGATTTACCTTTTAGCGACGTAGCGAAGTAAGGTCAGGCTACTCTCTTTGCAAGAAATACAACTTTATAAGAAAACATCTTCGTGTTATACCAATTAATAATAAAATGTTTATTTCGATTTTGACATTTTAATTTATTATTTTTAAGTCAAATCAATATCATTATTATTACCATTATTATTTTAATGAGGCCATTATTGTGGGTTAATGCGACATAAATTACACAGGCTGATAAAATCTCACTTTCGCTAGTCTGCAGGTCTACACCAACCTTTAATCGTTTATATAGTATTTTCTAAGATATACTTAATCATTATTTTTTTACAATTGTAAGGTGTACGAAGATTTAATTTTCAGACAAGCTGAAACTTTTATTTTCATACACGATACTCGAAGAGTATATGTTGGTGTATACTATATTTGAGATGAAGCGTTTTCGACCATATATGTATATACTATATTTGTAGAATATATTCTTGATCAGCTTTAATATCTGAGTCGATTTAGCTCTGTGTGTGTGTCCGTCCGTCGGCCCGTCTGTTTGATGCCAGTTCTCAAAGACTATTATCACTTTAAATCATATTTTTTTTCTTCAAATTTTTTCCACGCACCCTACCGTCTCTACAAAGGACGTATAACTTTTTAACGTTTTAAATTAAGAAAATGTTATAAAATTTGTTCTAATAAAGCTTGCGAAGCTATTTTATGTAAACAAAATGTCCTTAAATTAGAACCAACAGGCGAAATCAGTTTGTCTCATAGGTGAGATTTTACTGAATTTGAAAGATAATACTTTCGTGTGATTCTATATGAAACCATGACGTTAGAGAATCTTAGAAAATCCAATAATGTAAAACAGTTAGTGTACTTCTGCAGCCAAATCACTGTTGGGCTGTATAATTTTCTATTGCTTATATAGTCGTATGTACATATAAATGCATAAGCATTCCAGCAAAACGTTCATTGGTAGTAGAAATACATTTGATAAGATTTCAATTCATTTATTTAAGCAAGTGCTTGGTTTCAAAGATACAAGATTTTCAATTACTGAGCGACCTCTTGATTTGCCATATGGCTAGCCATATGAGCGACCTCTCGATTAGCCATATGGCTAATTGGAGGCCAAGTCGGCAGGTTAAGAATAATGTGTCTCAGTACAGTGCTAAAACTGGTGATCATAGAATCTGATAAACTTTAATGTAAAGGTAATAGGCTATACACGAATGAATCTTGTTTTTTTCTAAATATTAGATTTTAGTATTCCTCAATTAAAATTTGGCAAAGTAGTAAAAAATAGTGGTACAGTAAACTGATTGAAAAATTTAGAATAATTTTTAAAAAAGAAAAAATGGTTTATTTATCTCTTAAAAATTAGAAAGTTGAAATATAGAATTTAACATTTTCCATAATTTTTTAATTTATTAAAAGTTTTTCAACAGTTTACCTAAGTTGTTTTAAGGGAACTTCCATAACTGCTGAAAAACAAGACGCTCTAATATCACTATGCAACAGTGATAAACCAAGGTTTAATGCATTTATTTTCATAATGAATTTTTTATACCCGATACTCGAAGAGGATAGGGGTAATTAGATTTGTGGGGATAACGGTTGTGTGTAACGCCCAGAAGGAAGCGTTTCCGACCCCATAAAGTATATATATATTCTTGATCAGCATCAATAGCCATGTCTGTCTGTCCGTCCGTCCGTCCATCTGTCTGTCTTCATTTGCGCTTAGATCTCTATAAAAGCTAGAGCAACCAAATTTTGTATCCAGTCTCCTGTGTGATCACACTACTCCAAATGTGTTGCGAAATTTCGCCCCGCCCCTTTCCGCCCGCACAAAGGACGAAAGTCTGTGGCGTACACAATTTTGATAGTACGAGAAAACTAAAAACGCAGAATCATAGAGAATGCATATATCTATCCGAGTGTTGAATATGGACCAGATATGAGCTTTTATATAGCCACAATGAAGAAAACCATTTCGAAAAGCATCGTTCCCTCTCGCTCTCTCTCACGCGCGACCCTGTCTGCTTTTCCTATTCGTCCGAATGAGCTCCTATATCTCAGAGACTATAAGAGCTAGAGCAACCAAACTTTCTATCCAAGCTCCTGTAATATCACTTTAATTCAAGTGTATTTCAAAATTTTGACACGCCCCCTTCCGCCCCCACAAAAGACGAAAATCTGTGGAATCCACAATTTTTAAAATAACAGAAAACCAAAAACGCAGAATCATGGAAAATTACTATATCTACCAGATTGCCGAATCTGGATCTGTTCGGATCAATTTTATGGCCAGAAGAAACAAATTAAATTTCAGTCACTAGTCAACGCCTGCCAAGCGCTTACTCATTCACTCTCTCTCTCTCGCAAACACTTCTACGTCTCGAATATGTAGTTATACATGTAGAAATGTAGAAGCAGATGTAAAAAGCATATGCAAACAATATTGTAAACATGTATAAAAATTGCCAAAAATTTAATTCGTTCCTTTTGCGAACATATAATAAATTGTATAAATCGTAAGCTCATATATGTATGTATGTTAGTACATATACATATGTATGTATATTGACTGAGTACCGGGTATAAAGTAGAGTCGCGGCCTTTGCCGGCTCACAACGTTCCCTCTCGTTTTTTTTGTGTAATGGCTATTTTTTTTTTTTTTTTAAATCGGATAAATCTTTCATGTTGTATAGAACTTTGCAATTCTGAAAAACTGATAAAGCAGTTATTAATCGTACCCAAACACTTTGTAGCTTCAGCTTACCGTCTAGAAATTATTAAGATTTAAAAATCGATAATTTGTTTGGGTATATTTTTTCAAAATTTCGATTTCGAACCAACTTTTGAAAAGCGAGGTTTATAAAAAAAACCAGACTTTGAACTTAAAAAAAAAATCCTTTAAAAAAAATAAAAATTCTTTAAAAAATTGTAAAGTTTTAAATCAATCAGGAAAAGTCCGTTTGTATCACAGGGGCATAAGAAGTTCAATTTTGTTGCCTAGTGTATTAAAAAAATTGGTCAGTTGAAATGCAAAGATAATTTAGGCAGTCAGTTGCAAAAAATTTAGAAAATATGTGGAAAAAAATTAACAAAATATGTGTTGTTTTGTTCAACCTAATTATATAATATTTTGTAAGATCAACGCTCATACTATATGTTTTTTTCAGCTCAGTAAAATAACCAATACCTTAGTTGCACTAAAAATATAAAACAAATTTTATTTTATTTGTAGCATTTCCTTTTATTTTTAATACATTTCTGTCAACTCTAATTAAATTCAAGAGCTAAAAGAAAAATTAATGTTATATGTATTAACGTTTTCCATAAATTAAAATGATTTCATTTTTTAATATTTTGTTCACTTAAATCACAACTATAGGTGTATTAATCAATTTTTTAAAATAACTACAAAAAAAAGCAGAAGAAAATTTTAATGAAAAAACTTTGTTTATGAACAATTAGTATAGACAATTTTAAACATTTATTGTTGATAGTAAGTAATAGATTTACATACGTACATTGTACTTGTTAAAATTCTTGATTCCTTTCATCTATAACCAACAGAACAACAAACATACCAACTTGCAAGAAAAATAATAATTCATTTTCTGAATTTTTGAGATTATATTAAAGTATATACATATGTAGTCATAGTAAGGAAAATAAATATTCTTAAAACGTGTAATATTTTACAAGCCACACTAATGTATGTTCTGTGTGATTAATTAAATTGAACAAATAAAATTGCAACATGTTGGCAAGTCATCGTTTGTGATATAAAAATGTTAGTCATTCAATTATTAAATACACTTTAACCCGATTAACACGAACTCTTCTAAAACGTATTACACGCAAAGCTGCAAACCCCTGAAAAAACGGCCAGGGTTCGGTTCGGGTTCCGAACCCTATGTTGAAAATTCGCAGAGGTTCCATAACCGGGTTTTGAATATTTTGGAACCTCGGGTTCGGTTCCAAACCCGGGTTCGTAGAGTAAAATAAATGAAAAGATAAAGAGCATCCATATTTTATACAATTAAATCATTTTATTTTACTGCATTCGTTGCATTTTAAAGGTATTTAAATTTAACTCAATTCAAACCATATATAAAGAAATAAAAATAATAATAAAAATGTTTAATAATATAAAAAAAATAGTAATATATCATTTTTTTACTGCATTCCTTGCATTTCAAAGGTATTTAACTTAGTTCAAACCATGTTTTAATTTAAGTTTATTAGCATAATATCCTCCAGGAGGTTTTCATCAATTGATGCCCTTTTATCCGACGACACAAATTTGAGGGAGGAAAATGCTCTCTCTACAGAAGTTTGAGTTGCCGGAACCGCCAAAACAACCATTGCTACTTTTTTCAAATCTGTTTGGCTGTAATTTTCCCAAAACTTTAAAACGTCTGCATGGGGATGCATTCGAGGAATTTCTTCAAAAGATTTACTGAATGTAGAAACGAATTTTTTCGTTGTGGCTTGGTTTCCCACAATGCTTTTCATAAAAACAATACAAAACAAAACAGATCCAGAAACAAGCATGCAGAAAATGAGAGTTCGTTCGGCTCGTGCCATGAGCCGAACATGACGACATCAGATCCGGCACATATTTCATATTTATATTTTCTTGGACCGAACCCTTAAATAAAGACGGAACCGATTCGGTTCACGGTTCCGAGACATTTCTTGGGTTCGGTTCAGGGTTTGGTTCGACATAGCAAGGAACCCGCAGAGAACCGGTTCCACGGGGTTCGGTTCCGGACCGGTTTGCAGCTCTGATTACACGATTATAAATTCTCTCTCTTCCCCCTTTAGAGCTCGGTACTCAGTTGGGAAAAAGTGAACTCTACCGGAATCAGGGTTGATATTCATATGAAACCGTTAAACAAATTCCGCAAGCGGGAAGGTTCCGCTGGCGGGATTACGCAGGTATTACCACTAACATACAGTATATACATAGATGTGTCAGTTCATACAAAGCTGGCGTCGGCATCCAAATATTGTATGCCGTCCCAAGGCCCTTCAGCAACGTTCGGCTCTAGTAACGCAACATTCGGCTCATGACACAAAGCTAGCATTACAAATGTATGTGTCGAATAAAATAAAAAAAATATGTGATTGTGTGCATTATCAGTTCATGCTGGTTGATATTTATTGCTATGATTTTTTGTCTCTGTTTTTTGTTATGCGTCAGCGGAATTTAATGTATGGGTGCACATATGTACATTCTCACATCCCTTGCGTTTATGTTATACGAGTAGTAGTATTGTAGGCTGCTAAAACTGAAATTTTATGAGTTTGTTTGACTTTTTGGATTTACTGCCTTACAATATCAGAACTGTTGTTATGTACATGTGTACATGTACATGTTTTAGATGCTAGTTTTGTTTAATATGAACAGATATACACTAGCGGTCAGAGAAACCACAGCACTCCAAATAAACATGAAATTATAAAATCGTTCAGTTAAACGTCAAGGAATATTACTATTTTAGTTAATGCAAAGAAAATTGAATCAAAATACAAGTTAAAATTTTAAACTACATTTCTGGAATTTATGTAGATATCCTTTATTTTTGACCAATAAAGGCTACAAATATGGTATGAAGGTTTGGTCAAACTTCTGCAACTCCGCAGTTTATCCATCGATTATTATAAACGATACCTTTAACGACGCCTAATTGTTGTGTCTATTTAAAACTAAAAATGTTAGCCACGAAATATTTTTTTTTCGACTTTTCCTGAGTTTTGAAAGTCAGAATTTCGTAAAAAAAAATAACGGAAAAAATTATAAAATTTGAATTTTAAATCTAAATATCTTCCAAACGTTATTTATAGCTGCATTTGTCAGCTTTTTAGAACTGCAAAGTTCAATACAACCAAAAATAAAAAAAAAAAGAATTTTAAAAAATTCTTAAAAAAAAAAAACCGAAACCAAAAATAAAAAAAAATAATTCTTAAAAATAAATTTAAATCAAATCTATCAGAAAAAGACATTTTGGGCGACAGCGGAAATGTCGTGTTGACTAGTGTTACTGAAGTAAAGGTGAAAGATGGAGGAAAAAGCTATGCGCAAAACCAAAATGACATACACATATTTTCAACGTGAGAAGACTGCTTTAATAAAAGCCGATGAGGTAAGACCATGTCCTTGGCAAATTACGGAATAAGCATTTTGATAATTTTGACATTTTGGAGCATCCGTCTGCGCTGTACTTCTTCTTCCTATTTTTTCGCAAAAATTTGTGCTGCCACCAACACAATCACTTCATCGTCAGAGTTATTTATTTTCCTTTTTATACCCGGTACTCGAAAAGTATTTGTGGTGATAGTGGATGTGTGTAACGCCCAGAATAATGCTTTTCCGAGGCCATAAAGTATATATATTCCATACTCCTGTTCCTTTCAAGGTGCTTGAAAATAGAATGTCCTTGCAAAATGAAAACTTCTTGACTCAAACCTCGCTGCTGAGTCAAAAGCAATCGGGGTTTTGGAAAAAACCAAGTTGTATACATAAGTGCTATAACGGACATTGTAGAAGACATACGACAGCAACTCTACAAGAACAGGGTTACACAGCAAGGCATTTGACTCAGTAAATCATAAAATACTCTGCTCATTGAACTTATCAGACACAGCAGTTAGCTTTATTGACTCATATCTCACAAATCGGCTACAGTCAGTAGTGTGAGGTGCGAACGCCTCAACTTTTTTGAAACTTATACGAGGAGTCCCTCAGGGATCAGGCTTTTTATTGTCTTCCATGTATGTTAATGACCTACCTATTGTCTAGTCCGAATGTGAAGTACATCTTTATAACGTCCAAATTTATGTTAGTAGTCCCGTTGACAAAATAGATGGTTGTGTCAGTAAGTGTAACAAAATGCTTTCCATAATAGAGAAATGGGCAAAAGAAAATGGCTTGGGTATAAGTCCTAAAAAAAACTAAATGTATGCTAATTTAAATAAAACGAATTGATACAAACAATCCGGAGCAATCATACATATGTAGACAATACACCAATTTCCTATGAAAACCATGCAGAAGACTTGTGTGAAAAAGAAATGCAAAAACTGTACTTTAACCTCATTAACACAAAGAATAAACATTGTACTTCATCGAACAATACGACGACGTGTGCTGTTTTATTATTCGAGTTTCTGGATCAGACGTTTACTCACTTGCAGGGAACTCATTAAAGATTCCTAAATTTATTTAAGTTAGAAAATCGGATAAAAACAATTAAAAATGACATAAAGTCATTGAAATTATAAAAAAAATTCAGGTAGGTATTATTAAAAACAAACGTTTTTAATTTACATTTTACAGGTAAAATATGCTTGAAAATATTTCTTAACTTTGATCTTGAAAATTTTAAACACCACGGATATCTGGCACTTTTGACGAACATTTAAAGTTGGAGAAGTTTTCTATTAATTGCATTTTAAATTTTTGAAATCGCTTCATTAGAGTAAAAGTTATGAATTTAGATGTAAAATGAGCAAATGCCTCACTGTGCGACGCCTAATTAATGTGTCTATGTAAAACAAAAAATGTTAGCCACGAAATATTTTTGTTTCGTATATTCCTGAGTTTTTAAAGTCCGAATTTTGGGAAAAAATACCGCAAAAATATGAAATTTGAATTTGAAATCTTAATATCTTCCAGACGTTAAGCTGCAGCTACAAAGTGTCTGGTTCCGATTTATACATAGCTGCATTTGTCAGCTTTTCAGAACTGCAAAGTTCAATATAACTAGTTATAAGAAACTTAAGTTATATGAAAAATAGAAGCACTACCTCTGAAAAAAATTAAAAAAAAAATTCTTAAAAAAAAACGAAACCTAAAAAACAAAATGTTAAATTTTCGGCCATTGTGATGCTTGTGACATGCGCACCTTAATAATAGATAATTCAATTGTTCGATATGTGTTTAATTTAAGACGTTTTGACCACTTGACTTATAAAATACTTGACCTTAACTTGACCTCTTGGATAGATCTTAGCACCTTAGTGTACTTTCAATAAATTGTGATGATCAATGAACCGATTTCCCTATAACGCAAACTTAACCCTTTATCACAACGAACAAACAATTATTTATGCACACAATTTGGGCTACAGCGGAAATGTCGTGTTGACTAGTGTTATCAGTGCGTACCAATTGGAGAGCTGCCCGAAGAAGCAAAGGAATGTAAAAAAAGGACTACAAAAGGTTCAGATTAGACGTCTGCATGAATGCATTCATAAAGCCACATTGAGTACATTCGAATTGAGTAGAATATGAGAGAGTGAAAAAGACAGAATGAGACGAATGTGTATACTACTGTTTCGCAAGAAGAACATGTTGTGTCTCATGTCGAAAGACAGAGTATAACGAAAGAAGAGCAAAATCAAATGAAAACTTCGAAAACATTCGAACTACTCAAGTAGTTCGCAGAATACTTTGCGTAGTCACTTTGTGCTTTGAGAAATTGTGAGCAGACTTGCGAAATGGAAGGCGGAGCTGCAGAAAAAAATGTATGTATTTGCCGGCCAATTCCAGCGTGTTGTTTTTGTGTTTTGTTTTGTTTAAAGCTTGTGTTTTAGTTTTACTAACAAAATGTGTAGTTGCGACCGTCTATAAATGTTTTCTGTGTTGATATTTGCAGATTTAATATTTATTTGATTAAAATATATATGTTATAGGAGAGCGCGTTGCTTAAAAGCGACGAAATAAAAAAAAATGCTCCAAAGTGGATTGTACAGCTTAACTGATAAGAGCGGGCGAAGCGAACTCTAATATAAATTATATGAAATAAATATATAAATTAAATAATTCACAACAAAAAATACATTGCACACATATTTCTTTATTTTTTCCTCTTTCTTTTAGCAGATAACACAGCAGAAAACAGCTGACAATATTCAAATGTATTCAATAAACAACATTTAATTACTTCTGCTGCTCACTCTCTCACTTAGTTTCTTTTCGGGTATATTTTTGTGCAGCCGAGGGAAACACGACTTCAGTCACTCACTCATTCTCATTTCGTTTTGTACAAGTATTCACTCAATTTAATTTTGAATTTGTACATTTGAATTTGTTTTTTTTGCCATTCATTCAGACGTCTAGTTCAGATACACTAATCCGTGGACAATTTCTCGGGTTTGACAAAATGAACACCTTTTTAACAGCCTCATCGGATCCACTTCTTGAATCGCTGAGACATGTGCACGTATGACTGCGCTGCACCTTCGTCTGCCGAGCTTGCATAGTTCAGAGGTGCGCTTCCAATCTATGGTTGGCCATGTTTGCCGAGTTATTCGACAAAGTGGTACCGATTGCCACCAGTTGTATATTAGTCGCTTATATTGCTCCATTATTATGAGCCTACATGTGGCCATTGACATTCGAGTATCCTCCTTATCTTGGAGAAGGGGGATTATAGTGCCAAGTCTGGCCAGCTCGTCTGCAATACAGTTACCTTCGATGTCCCGGTGGCCCGGGACCCATTTAAGGCTGATAACATATTGCCGAGCCATCTCGTGAAGAGATTTTGCGGCAATCTGCAACGGTGGCCGAGTTTGCAGAGATCGCATTAAGCAATTTGATTGCAGCTTAGCTATCACTATATATATTTATGCGGGTTACCATGGCGGTAGTTTCCTGAAGGCAGTTTAGTGCTTCCTTGATTGCAATGACCTCCGCTTGGAAGACGCTACAGTGATCAGGGATCCTAAAGGAGTGCCTAATGTTTAGCTGTTCGGAGTATATTCCTCCTCCTACCCTGTTGTTCAGCTTTAACCCATCTGTGAAGATGTTTAGGGCCCCTTTTGGGCCTGGGGGTCCCTCACTCCACTCGTCTCTGTGAGGGATAATTACATCGAAAGGGGTATCTGTGTATTCCCTTGGGACACAGTAGTCCGTTTTCATGGCGACGGTGTGTGTGCTAAGGTGCCCGTTTGTCGGAGTCTCTCAGACGTATTGCTGCCATCTCTGCCCGCTCTTTTCCTGCGAGGGAAAGGCTTTGGAGGCATAGAATGGCATCTAGCGCATCATTTGGAGTAGTGCGAAGAGCTCCACTGATGCAAAGGGCGGCTGTTCGTTGAACTTTGTCGAGTTGTCTGGTGATCGTCTTTTTTGATAAGGCTCTATGTAACTCCATAGAGTATTATTGGTCTAACTATTGCTAGATATATCCATTGGACTATACTTGGGTTCATGCCCCATTTTAAGCCAATAGCTTTTTTGCAAGTGTAGAGGGCTATCGTGTCCTTCTTCACTCTTCTACCGTCTTTGATGGTTAGGTTCTAATTTAGCTTCTTGTCAATTACCAAGCCTAAGTTACTGGCACTGTTGCTAAAGGAGAGCCTGAATCCATTTAATATTGGGGGGTTTAGAGACGGAATCTTGTATTTATTTGTGAATAGCACAAGTTCCGTCTCCTGACAGTCTCGCGAGCCTTGCGGTCATTAAAACGTCAGAGTCAGATCAGGTCAGTCAGGTCAGAGTGTTTGAGAGTATTTTCCCGAGAAGATAATTGCCACGTCGTCCGCGTATGCCATCACTTTGCAGACCATCCTTCTAGATTACATAGAATCTTGTTGACGTTGTTGAAGGCTCCCTCGATATCTAGAAAAGCTATTAGAGAGTATTCTTTGAGGTATAGTGATTTCTCTATCCCCGAAATTACTTCGTGAAGTGCTGTTTCCGTGGATTTTCCTTTCCGGTAGGCATGCTGTGCTCCTGACAACAATTGAGAACTTATAGTAGTTCTCAATTGTAGCCCGACCAGTCTCTCAAAAGTTTTGAAAAGAAAGGATGATAGACTGATTGGGCTAAAGTCCTTTGGTGTTGAGTGCGGGGCTTTACCTGCTTTAGGGATGAAGACTATTTTTGCCTTAAGCCAAGCGTGTGGTATTTTCCCCACTACTAGTATCTTCTTAAAGATACATTGCAGCCAGTTGATGGCCGTGTCTCCGGCCTTTTGTAATTGGGTCGGAATGACCTGGTCCGGACCAGGGGATTTGAACGGATCGAAACTGTTTATTGCCCAGTTGATATTCCGTTTTGAGAAGATATACTCCATCGAGGTGACGGAACCTTCACTAGGGAGGCGAGACGGTTCACTGATAGAGCACCCTGGAAAATGAGTGTCGAGTAGAATGTGTAGGGACTCCTCACTGGAGTTAGTCCACGTACCATCACTTCTCTTTAGGTATCCCACCGAGGGATCCGTTTTGGAGAGGATCTTGCGTAGTCTTGCAGCCTCCGATGTTTCCTCGATTCCTTTTGGGCCTCAAGGCCCTTTTTTCCTGTCTTATTTCTTTTTTGTATAGGGCCAGACTAGTCTTGTAATCTGCCCACAGCTTGTCCGTAGGATCTCTATATGTTTTGACCACCAGGGGGGTTTCTTATCCCCTTATGTTTGTTTAATGGTTTGTGAAAGCCGTGTTGCATGCTTTAGTGAACCTGTCTGTTGAGCTACTGAGCTTCTTCAGCAGCGTTTTTTCGAGAAATGTAATTAAAACGCAACTGGGTCGATATCAATGTAATATATTCGTGTATGTTCGATCTATTTTTATTCTACTTTGTAATGCTAGAGATGCAACAATAACACACAGGTCACAGTGCCAACGAAAACGAAATTAACGAAACGACGTTTGCTCACGAAGAAAAGCAATTATGCTGTGTCTTCTGCTCTGCTAATGAGCCTCCCTCACAGCTCTTGTCGGACGACGAATTTAGAAAGGGCGATGTCACATTTGTGTCTGAGCTCCCCCATTGCGTGTGGTGGGCATTGGCGTCGCAGCCCATTATAAGGCCCATATCCGACCTTTCGCTATCTCTGGTGAGCTTGCGAACTAGGTCACCGGGAGGATCACTTTCCTCATGAGCCATATAGGACGACATCAGCCTTATGTGTGATCCTTTGAGCCCGAGGCTTGCCGCCGTGTTGTCGCCATTGCTTAAGTTGTGGAGCAGAAAGATATTTAAGTGCTTTCTTGCAAGAACGCAGGCTCGGATTTTACCCTCTTTTTGAGCTACTATAAGCTTGTTCTCCTTAGTCGCTAATCCACTGTCGTTTATCCAGCAGCTCGAAGCAGCGGTCGGCCAGTGCCGCTTCCATCCACTTCCACTGGTTCCTGTGCATTTTCGGGCTGTCGGTCGGGCTGGGCTTTTGCCGACGGAGTATGTTGCCAGCACTCCTCCTCTCGGCATACATTTCTGAGTCAGACCTACACGAAGTACTAGAAATAAGAATAGTTAGTGCTTGCTTAACCTTGCTTGCTTAAGATATAACAAGATAAGATATAAGATATATAAATCTGGAAAGAAGATGTGCTGCATTTAATTCGAATCGAGGGATGGAAATTGATTTGATAGGCGCAACACGGGACAATCAATTGCAGCGATCAGCCTGACAACATAGTCGTTATTGAGTTTTGAATAACAGCGGCGTATACATGAGATGACCCATCGGTAAATCCATGCTTGAAGTGGTAGCAATATTTGCGACAAATTTCCAATAAATTAACCTTCAGCTACAAACTGCCTCAACCAACGTGCACATAACTGCGGGTGTAGGGGTTTGTTGCGAGCTCAGCCAATCTTGAAAGAGAACCCTTAGAAATACAGTTGTGCCAAGCTCAGACAGCTAAGTCCGTTTTATCAGAGCACTTGGGGCATCAGCATTGGTCAGCTTGAAGGAAAGATCGTCTACAGTCGGGTCGCGGCGTATTCCAAGAGCCTTCACATATTTAGTTTTGCTACCTACTTCTAAAGCTTCAAGTGAGTACTCACAAATGTCCTTTGACGGCAGATTTGATCAACAGTTTGAACTCCATTTTTTTAATTTTAAGTTAAGCTTCGCTCAATAGCAAAAGCAATTCATCTTTGAGTGCAATGAGATTTTATCGCAGCCAGTAGGAATATCACCCACAAACACGTCCCTTACAAGCACTGCAGCAGTATTCGGATACAAGTCGACATGATCTTGAGCGATCTGCTTGAGAACTCGAACAGCAAAAAAGCATTGAAGAATTATAATTTTATTTTGCTGAAAATTTCTTATTCAAAATAAACCTTAAAAAACTCTCAACTTAACATACTATCATAATATCTATTCTTACTCACGAGTGCATGCTTATTTACTGTGTAAAAACATAATTTAATAATTATTTTTTGCATCGGTTAGCAGATTTGTTATCAAATTATAGCATTTTTATAGGCTTTTTACACTGCACAATGGTCCCAAAGCCCGAATTTGAGGCATATAATCGAATTTAAAAGCTAGAGAGCGAAAATTTGTCACATATGTATGTTAATTAGACTATTGTAGAATTTCCGATTTTTTTAGTTTTGAAATTGGACCACTGCTTCACTCCCTCCCCATAGGTCAATATGTTTACTTAAATCTATAAAATCGAAAAATGTAGCTAAAAACTTAAAATTTTGCACAAAATTCTAAAAAATTGTTAATTAATTGTTTCTTAATTTGTTTAGACCGCTTTCGTTCAGCAATGCAAAGACTTGACAACAAAGGGATGATTCCAAAGATCTGTTAAACACATCTGTTATACAGTGAACTCGACTATCTTTCCTTGAGTGAGATAGGCGATATCATAAAATTTATTTCTCCCTTTTGACGCATTTTTACCCAAAAAACCAACCGAAACAACATACGCTTCAATATTTTACGACCCATGGGCCAGTGTTATATGGGCATTTCTCTGATGGCGCACGGGACGTTCGCACGCATTTCAAGTTGTAAAAATGTAAAAAAAAAAAACGATTTTCAAAATTGTTTTACCGTTATGGTTCGCCACTTGACTAGCCCTATAGCTGGTGCTAAGGGCGATTTTAGGCTACTATTCATTTTCGAGATATTTGCAAAAAAGCATGGTATTCGAGATATTTGCAAAAAAGCATGGTATTCGCACGGGAAAAATATAGAAGTGGTTTTCGCGGCGACCAATTCAAACTCAGATTTCAGCGAAAGTTGGGGCGATATATTTATGCGAATTTCTGATTAATGTTCTGCATTGAAGACTCTTTCAAATGGTTATAATTTTAAGCATGTATGGCTTGTAGTTTTTTTAAAATTCAATTTAAGCCTCTGTCGCACGGGAAAAAAATTTCTTGGTTTTATAAATGTTACAAAAAGTCCGTTAACCGAAATTGAGAAAATTTTCTAGGATTTTTTTTTAGATATTTCAATATGTAAGGGAGACTTTGAGGAAAAACTTTTATCAAGAATCATCTTTCTTATAGGCGAAAATAATAATGGAAACATGACAAAAAAAATACCAAAAAAGTGAACTTTTGCTTATTAAAATAGGTTTTTAGATAAAAGCTAATGAAATTATCTGTCAATTAATAAAATTGGCGGATTTTAAATATCTTTTAAAAATAAAATCCCGAGAAAACTATAGGGTAAAGTAGGTAGTTATGGACAGTCGGTAGTTGTGGACACCCCTCTGCAACTTTTGAGACAGAGCAGATTTGACAGATCTTACAAATGTCATGTGTGCGCCATAGAAGCACGATGTTGTTGTGCCAAATACCAAAGTGAACAGACGCGTCTGCTTTGTGCTGAAAAAAATTATTTTTTTTACCTCGAAAAAAATCACAAAAGTTTCTTTGAAAATTTTTTAAAGTGTCAACGTGTGAAGTGTGTTAAGTGAGAAGGTGAGTGCAATGGATTTTTTTACGCAAAATTTAGTTTTCTTTGAGATTCAATACCGGGTTCGGACACAATCTACGCAGAAAACATTTTTTTTCATATGTTTTCAAAATGGCTGCTCAAGGGAGTTGTGGACACTTGAATGTCGGGAGTTGTGGAGGACACCCAATTTTTTTTTGGCAAATCGTGAAATATTGTCGTTGATGTCAATATAAATTATTTTAATAGTGTTTTATGCATTTTTTCGATGTTTTTAGTCATGTCGTCGAAGAAAAATTCAAAAAAGGCCATTGATGGCCTTTAAAATTAATAAACTTTCATTATTGATTAATTTCATTGCGTTTAACTTCATACTTTCTATATTTAAGCTCATTTTACAAAGGTGTCCACAACCCCCCACCAAAAAAAAATATCGCAAAAATGACCATTTCACAAAAAATTTGATAATTTTTCAATGGGAGATATCAATGTAATTCTTTCAAAACTAGTTAGCTGAGGTTTCTAGCTTTCCATTGATATGCATATGTCCGCATAATATGCCCCAGGTAAAAATATATGATTGAAAATCAAAACTATGTCCACAACTGCCTACCTTCCCCTATTCAAATGCGTTTTTATTGATTTTTAATTTTTTGGTCCCGGTGGACCTCGTCAGAGAAATGCCCATATGTAGCGTGGCTGACATCGGATACCATAGATATTATTCCATGTACAAAAATTTTGAAATTTTGTTTCTATACAAATTGGAAAAGTCAGAAGATAAAAATATTAATATGGTGTGGAAACGCTATAGAACCTAGAGATTAAAATTTAATATAGAAGCAAAAACTACAGTATCTGCGAACACTCTGAGGGCCGTGTTGCCATCATTAGAATTCCCGAATCTATTTTGCTTAGGCATACCAACTACAATTCCTATTTCATCAAATAATTAGTTTTTAATGTTGAGCTTCCGTTTTGCAACAAATTGTTTGTCCTTCATATTTTTTATGTGCCATTTATTTATTTCAATCCCTATATGACACATTTAAAACATGTTCGAACAGTCGTATCCATGCGTGTAATGGACTTACACCATACTGCAGTGATCCAGGTTTTACTTTGAAAATATTTGATTGCAATTTTGTTTCTTTTAAAAATTGTGTTGGAGCAACGCATAAAGGGCAACACTGCGTGGACTTTGTTCCCGTTAATGTATTCAGTACTTTGCCATCTATTAATTTCACACATAATTCATAACAGATTCTGACTTTTATATTGTCGACTTTGTACTCGTAAGGAACTGAAGCTTGTATTTCTCTATTAAGATCAGACTTTTCAGCAATTATGTGACTAGCCATTTCTTTGATGAATTCTATTTTAACGGGCCTGCAGAATCGAACAGACTGTGAAGTGTCATTTACCCAAACATTTCTATTAAACTTGTCTATAAGTTTAATGGGTATTAGCCCAGGTAACAAACAATGATTGATCAACAATGGGATCTTCATGTTCGCTGAATCTTTGCTTGTGAATGCTTTGCCCAGTAGACCCATCAAAGCCATAGCTAGCAATCAATTTATGTTCCTGCAAATCCGGATACTCTTCTAAAACATCTTTCTGCAATGTGATTAGACGACTAGCTGTGTGATCTAATAAGCATTGCAGTGTTACTTGTACCACTGTTTCAGCTATTTCTATTCCACTTGGCCGACATTGCGTCTGCCGCCAATCGATTCTTGTAGCTTGGGAATGTACTGCAACATCGGTTTTTGGCTAGCAATCTAGTGCTCATATATTGCCTTTTTGCTATTGAGTTTTCTAAAAGATATGCTAGAGCTTCATCTGGAAATATTTGAGAACTCATTACTCCTGGCGGATCACTCTGGCGCGATTTTTTAGCTGAAACAGCTGCAGAATGTAGGAAAAGGTCTTTGTCAAGTCCATTACTCTTTGCAACTGATGAAGCCATATTTCTGTTCAATCGTTCTCTATCCTTCTTATAGCTAAGGAGCCTCTCTTATGTGCCGATTACACTGAGGCTGTCTTGATTCTTTGCGTCTTCCCAGAAACGCAGTTTTTTGTATATAGGTTTAGCATAGGGCCCTAGTTGTGTTAAAAAGTGTCGCCGTTTCCCGACGCAGGTGCGTTTATTCGTTATATTCGATTGGTTTTGGTATTTTTCTGCCTTTTAGCGGAACTATCAGCACTAATAACAAAAAAAAACAGCAGATTAAAATTTAAATATTGTCGCGTAAAATTTTTAGCTCAGTAAAAAGGGGCAAAAATACATGTAATGCTTAGAACAAATTGTTGAAACTAATTATATTATTAAATCATGCATTTCAACAATATGGTTGATTTCATATTTTTTGCTGCAAATCCCATGTCTTTGAATCCTTTCACTGTTTCCGTGATCTTCTCAGGGAATGAAAGTGTGCTGGCAGATACTTCTCAGCGAGTTGAGCAACTACCTCGCTACAAAAATACAGTAATATGCGGCAGGCAATGGCCCTTGGCACACCAAATAGACTCCCTACCGTACGATATTCCGCAGACGATCCTAGGCAATAAAGGGTTATGCTATGGCTATTCTCTTCTCCAGAGGGATTGTCAGTCGAGAGTTGAGATTGGGCAACAGTCCAACAAGAATGTTGAAAGTACTCCTTTCCATGCGGAAATTTTCATAAAAAAGGCATCGGAGTTGTCCACAACATCTTCCTCCCAAAATGAACCATATCGTGGCAATTGCAATTTAGAATACATTATTTAATTGAAAAGAAAGAACATTATCTGCTCTTTACTTGCAAGGGTCCAAACGCGAGGAGGACGTTGCAGTTGCAAGACGAATTACAACTTTTCTGAGGATAACTCAGACACTTTCATGCACTTCAAAAGATTCTCCTTACTTTTCGCCACTGCAGTTAGAAGAATAAACTCTTTTTCCGTCATATTTTGTTGATTTTTGAACATTATTAACTTTGTTTACAAAAATGGTCTTCCTCTTCTAAGACGCAAGGACGCTGTGGTTTAAACGCCTCTTCTGCTTCTCTGCGTCTTTTACGATATCGATAGGTAACGCACCCAGTGTTAAAAGCCTATTAGTAGGGGTTGGAGTCGCAGTAATGGTTTTGTCCAGCACTAAAATAATATTCTGCGAGATCCAGTGTGCGTGAACTTCTTTAAACCGACTAAGCAGCCGATTGCATATCGGCAGGTATTTCTTAAAGTTATATTCGGCAGGTATTCTTCTTCTTATACAAACATTAAAACAATGTGGAAAATTCAACGAACTACATATGTTAAAAAAGAGTTGATTCTTCTATCTGAGGTGGCGCAAAATGAAGAGAATCTGAATCTTATATTTTCAATTAAACAATATATTCTAAATTGCAGTAGCCACAATATGGTTCATTTTGGCAGGAAGATGTTGTAAACATTTAAAGACAACTACAGCATAAAGAGGACAACGTTCTAGTGGGACTGCTGCCTAATCTGCTAAAGCAGGATACGAAGTTTCGACAGGCCATTCCTTTTGGAGAAAAGGATAGCCATAGCGCTATATTGCCTGGGATCTCTACGAAATATCGCACAATAGTAAATTTTTTTGATATGTCCAAAGCCATTGTGTGTAGGGATTTGATGGAATTTTTGTCAAGTAGGGGTTGCTGAACTCGCTGACATTTATATGCCAGCACAATTTCTTACCCTGAGAAGATCCCGGAAACAGTGAAAGGATTCAAAGACATGGGATTTGCAGCAAAAAATTTGAAATCAACCATATTGTTGCAATGCTTGATTTAATAAAAAAATCAGTTTAAACAATTTTTTATAAGCATTACATGTATTTTTGCCCCTTTTTACTCAGTTAAAAATGTTAAACGGCAAAATTTAAATTTTAATCTGCTGTTTTTTGTTGTATAACAACGCTGTCTGCTGATAGTTGCTGTCTGCTGATAGTTCCGCTGATAGGCAGAAAAATACGAACATTTCTGTTATGCGCAAAGAAAACCCAAAACCAATCGAATATAACGAATAAACGCACCTGCGTCGGAAAACGACGACACTTTTTGACACCACTAGGGCCCTATGCTAAAAGTATATAAAAAAAAGCTGTGTTTCTGGGAAGACGCAAAGAATCAAGTCGAAGCCTTAGTGTAAACGGCACAATATAGGCTTTTTACACTGTGTGCGTTACCTATCGATATCGGAAAAGACGCAGAGAAGCAGAACTGGTGCTTACATCACAGCGTCTTTGCGTCTTTGGAAGAGGAAGATAAATTTGGTAAACAAAATAAATAATGTGCGAAAATAAAGGAAATATGTCCGAAAACGAGTTGATTCCTTTAACTGCGGTGGCGCAAAGTGAGGAGAATCTAATGAAGTGCATGGAATCTGCTGGGCTATCCTCAGAAAAGTTGCAGTTCGTCTTGCAACTGAAACGTCCTCCTCGCGTTTGGACCCTTGTTAGTAAAGTGCAGATTATCTTCTCTTTTCAATTAAATAATGTATTCTAAATTGCAATAGCCACGATATGGTTCATTTTGGGAGGAAGATGTTGTGAAGAACTCCGATGCTTTATTTAAGAAAAATTTCCGCATGGAAAGGAGTACTTTTAACATTCTTGTTGCCTAATTTAAAAAAAAGACACTCCATTTCGACTGACAATGCCTTTGGAGAAAAGAATTGGCTCTTTGTTGTCTAGGATCGTCTCCGGAGTATTGTACGGTAGGGAGATTATTTGGTGTGCCAAGGGCTATTGTCTGCCGCAGTTTTTTTAACTTAAGTTATGTGAAAAATAGAAGCACTACCTATGACAAAAAACACAAAATTTATTAAAAATTCTTTAAAAAAAAATACTCCATGAAAAAAAAAAACATTCTTTAAAAAGTTTTAAACATCCAAATCTATCAGAAAAAGTCATTTTTGGCGACAGCGGAAAAGTCGTGTCGACTAGTGTTATCAACGATGTCGAAATCCCTATATTAATCTTAGGAAATTAGGAGACCTTATCCGTTTTCCGTTGAGGCTTCTCATAAGGCCTTCAATTACCTGTCGAAGGTCAGACCTGTGGTGAAGAATGCTTTCGGGCACCTAAAAGCTCGGCTTAGGCGGATCGGCAAGGTTCTGGACAACAACATAAAGAACACGACTAAAATAATTACACTAGTCGACACGACTTTTCCGCTGTCTCCAAAAATGACTTTTTCTGATAGATTTGCATGTTTAAAAATTTTGAAGAATGTTTTTTTTTTCATGGAGTAGTTTTTTTTTAAGAATTTTTTAAAAATCTGGTATTTTTTGTCATAGGTAGTGCTTCTATTTTTCACATAACTCTCGTTTCATACAACTGGTTGTATTGAACTTTGCAGTTAAATGCTGATAAATGCAGCTATAAATCCGACTCAGACACTTTGTAGCAGAAACTTAACGTCTGGCAGATATTAAGCTTCCAAATTAATATTTCATCATTTTTTTTCGGTATTTTTTACCCGAAATTTTGACTTTGAAACTTCAGGAAAAATCGAAAAAAAAATAAATGAATGCCTAGATTTTTGGTTTTAGATAGACACATTAATTACGCGTCGTTTAAGGTATCGCTTATAAAAATATAAAATCAAACGGCTAAGTTATAACCGTTTGACCAAAACGACCCAAAATGACTTTTACCTGAAAAATACCGTCCGGTACGTTTTTGGTCCAACTTCCAAAATGGGATTGCAAAAAACAAAAAGGACCTGTAATTTTGGTTTTACCGAGTCTTAGGTATTGATGTATATCGGATATATACCCTACCTGCTCATATTTATTTGGGGTGTAAATGTTGTAGACAGTTTTATTCCTTATACCTAAGCCTTGTTGAGGATAAATATACATAAATGCCTGTTAGTATAAAAGTATAAGTATATGCAAAACGTGCAAATTGAATTTAACAGCATTTAATAAAGAGGAAAAGTAAGTTACCCTAAATCAGAAGCTATGAAGTGTACAAAAATACTAAGCAAGACTTTTTTTCTTGCACATTTTTTTTTAGAAAACAATTTCGATTTGGAACTCCAATGCTATGGAGAAAACCAAAAAATCACAGCACTGAATGTTTCTTTTGTTTATTCGAAAAAAAAG
>JAWNKY010000010.1:0-27657 GCA_035041765.1 Drosophila algonquin | reverse complement strand
CTTCCACTATTTTAAGTATTTTCGTTGTACAGCTGTTTATCTGTAGCTGTTTATCTGCCAGCATAAATTTATTTATCTGATTTGCCATCTCGATTTCGAATACTTTTGATAAGAATGGTAATATTGAGATTGGTCTATATTCATTAGCAGCTTTGGGTACAGGTATAGTTTTTGCCACTTTTCTTTTGAAAATAGGAAAATTAACCCTTTTTCCGCTGTGGCCCAAAACTACTTTTTCTGATAAGAATTATTGAAATTTTGTTATACCCGGTACTCAAAGAGTATAGTGGTATATTAAATTTGTGGTGATAGTGGATGTGTGTAGCACCCAGAAGGAAGCGATTTCGATCCCATAACGTATATACTCGTACATATGTACATACATATATTCTTGATCAGCATCAAACGCCGAGTTGATATAGCCATGACTGTCTGTCCGACGTCCATCCATCCGTCCGTCTATTCGTCTTGATTAGCGGTAGCGTCTTGAAAAAAGGTAGAACAACCAAATTTTGCATGCAGACTTCTGTGATATCATACTTTTACACTTGTATTTCAAAACTTTGCCCCGCCACCTTTCGCCATTCCCACACAATGGAAGAAAATCTGTGGAATCCACTATTTATACCCGGTACTCGAAGAGTATAGGGGTATATTAGATTTGTGGTATAACGGTTGTGTGTAACGCCCAGAAGGAAGCGTTTCCGACCCCATAAAGTATATATGTATATTCTTGATCAGCATCACCAGCCGAGTCGATATAGCCATGTCTGTCTGTCCGTCCGTCTGTCCGTCTTCATTTGGGCCTATATCTCAGAGACTATAAAAGCTAGAGCAACCAAGTTTTGTATCCAGTCTCCTGTGTGATCACACTACTCCAAATGTTTTGAAGATACGAGAAAACTAAAAACGCAGAATCATAGGGAATGACCATTTCTATCAGAGTGTTGAATCTGGATCAGATCGGATCATTATTATAGCTACAATGAATAAAACCATTTCGAAAGTCATCGTTCGAAATTCCAAACTCCTGTGATATCAAACCAGCACGATTTTATTTCAAAATTTTGCCACGCCCCCTTCCGCCCCCACAAAGGACGAAAATCTGTGGAATCCACAATTTTTAAGGTACGAGAAAACGAAAAACGCAGAATTATTTAAAATGACCGTGTCTACCAGACTGCCGAATCTGGATCAGGTCGGATCAATATTATGGAAGGAAGAAGGAATACGCAACGTCTGCCAAGCGGGTACATGTCATAACGCCCAGTGTCATAACGCCCGTGGGCATAATGACACAAAAATAGTGTCATAGCACCCATGGGCGCTATGACATTTCGAAAAGTGTCATAGCGCCCGCAGGGCTTTATTTCACTTTTTTGTGGGCCTTATGACACTATAACGCCCGAAGCTTATAAAAATTAAATAATAATATGATACAGACTCTGCGAAATAACACCCCCCAAAAAAAAGAATGAAATAAGGCCGAAAAAAAATCGCGCGATGGAAGAAACAGCTTCCATTTCGCGTTCACTTTGTTAAAAGATCAATGATAAACTAACTCAGAAGGTCATTGCAACGCCCACGGGCGCTACGACACTTTGAGAATGGGCGCTATGGCACTTTTGGAAATGTCATAACACTCGTGGGCGCTATGACACTATTTTTGATGTCATAACGCCCACGGGCGTTATGACACTGGGCGTTATGACATGCACCCCTGCCAAGCGCTTATTCATTCCCTCTCACTCTTTCTCGCAAACACTTGTACGTCTCGAAGATGTAGTTATACATGTACATGCAGAAATTTAGAAGCAGATGTAAAAAGCATATATAAAAAAAAATTGAAACAAATATACAGATACAAATTTCAACACTGGTTCGACTTAATTATTTGCCACGACTTGCGACTTTTTTGCCCAAAATTTAATTCGTCCCTTTTGCAATCATATAATAAGCTGCATAAATCGTATGTATGTACAGTGGCTCAAAGCTGAAACTATGCAGTGTCAAATAAAATGTTCAATTGGCTGCCATAAAGTTATTACACATTATTTCTCAAAAATTCCAATGACCGATGATAGGTATATACATTAGGTACCAAAACCAATATTTGACTTTTAAATGCTGGGTTTCCCCCACATGTTAGGTCGGATTATGCAAAACAGTAGCCCAATAAGAGGTACCAGCTTGTTTGGTGCAGTCCCTTTTTTGACACCTGCGAGTCATAAAACCCGGGTTTTTTGCAGAATGTTGCTTATTTTTGGTATAAATAGGCTAATCCTTTCTAATGAGATTAGTCTTAATCTGGATCTGGAGTGTGACAAGCCAAAAACAACAATGGGTAAATGGACAACGATGGAGCAACGGAAACTTGTCTTGGAGCTTTTCAAATGATGAATCTGAGCTCATCAACTGTGCAGCTAATCATCCAGCGCTTCACCCGCGAAAATCGGATAGAAGACATGGACAGTATGGCGCGCAACAAGATTTTCACTGAGCATGAGGAGCGACAAATCATCAGGAAAATTAAGGAAAATCCTAAGCTTTCGGCCCCAAAACTTACCCAACAGGTGAAGGACGAAATGGGGAAGGACTGCAGTGAGGAAACTGTGCGTCTGGTTCTGCGCAAACATGGCTTCAATGCCCGAGTACCCCGAAATAAGCCCTTTATAAGCCCGAAGAACAAAGGGACGAGGTTGGCGTTCCCAAAAACCAACTTGGACAAGGATTTGGAGTTCTGGAACACCGTGATTTTTGCAGACGAGTCCAAATTCAACCTTTTTGGGTCCGACGGAAGGAACTTTGTGTGGCGAAAGCCCAATACAGAGCTGGATCCCAAACACGTCAAAGCGACAGTCAAGCACGGAGGAGGAAGTGTCATGGTATGGGCATGCATGTCGGCAGCCGGAGTCGGAAACTTGGTGTTTATCGATACTACGATGGATAAGTACATGTACCTCAATATGCTAAAAGAAAACTTGCACCAAAGCTCCGAGAAATTAGGAATCCGACATGATTTCCGGTTCTACCAGGATAATGATCCGAAGCATAAGTCCAAAATTGTGCAGGCCTGGCTTAACGAGAACTGCCCCCACATGATGAATCCCCCGGCCCAGTCTCCAGACTTAAATGTAATTGAAAATTTGTGGGCTGTCCTGGACACCAACATTCGGAATCACAGGATTTCGAACAAACAGGACCTGAAAAATGCTCTGCTGGAGGAATGGAGCAAAATAAGCTCGGAAAGCACTCGGAAGCTGGTCTCTTCCATGAGTAGTAGGTTGAAAGCCGTAATAAAGGTTAGGGGATTACATACTTAGTATTAAAATACCTGTTTAACCTTTAATTCGACTAATATTAAATTTTTTTTGTGGCTGCATAGTTTCAGCTTTGACCTGTATTTAAGGTATATTTTAAGTTTTTATTTTATTTTTAAAACTGAGCAATATTTAATCAGCAAATAAAGTTCCTTTTTTAACTGTGATAAAACATACAACAAACTGGCGTTTAAACATTTTTTGTTTTTCCTCTAGTTTAAAATCTGTACCACCTTAAACATTTTATTTGACACTGCATAGTTTCAGCTTTGAGCCACTGTATGTATGCACTGACTGAGTACCGGGTATAAAGTAGAGCCGCGGTCTTTGCCGCGGCTCACTACGTTCCCCCTCGTTTTAAGATACGAAAAAACCAAAAACGCAGAACCATGGAAAATTACTGATATCTACCAGATTGCTGAATCTGGATCGGGTCGGATCGTTATTGTGGCCAGAACGAACATTCCCTCATTTTCTCATTCTCTCTCTCTCTCTCTCTCTCTCTCGCATATATAAATGTATATATAGAAATTTACAAGACAGATTTACAAGACGAAAATGGGTAACAGATAACGTCTTACATATATATATAAATCTCACAAAGAGTTCGATTTAAATTTTTTTATTTTTTGAATAAAATTCAGTTGGTCTTATACATACATATATGTACGTACATACATATATGTACGTACATATGTACATATATGTATACTGACTGAGTACCGGAGTAACTTTGATTTGACTTTTCAAAAAATCGCATTGAATTTTTCCGAGATATCTATTTATATATTCATGGAATATTCATGGCTGTCGCAGGTATTGATTCCTATATACAATCATGCTGTGACAATTATTCGTGCGAGGTTGCGTCACATATATCGTTCTAGAAGCCAAACGCCTACATTTGGGAAATGGGATCAGGAATTTAGATAAAGGAATATTTTTTTAATACCTCTGAAATACACATTAAACTAAAATACCAAATTTACGAAATTCAAAAAGAAATTTCTTTAAAAAATTTATATATAATTAACATTTTGAAAACCCCATGTATCACAGCCTGACGGAATTTATGGAATACTCGTATAGCCAGTGGTGCAGCTGTAAATTAAAATCTCTATCATTGATCATTGTTTGCCTTCCCACTGTACCACATTGTTATACATATGTACATATAAATATGTGATCCCGAACGGCAGCAGCCTATGCAGCCGTTCTTTCTCGTCTTACTTTCTTACGATTGTAGCAGCCGAGAATATTCTCGAAATATTCGCATACTGCTGAACGAGGGCTTTCAAAAAATCTGTATGGTAGGCGCTACTTCGATCATAAACCTCACGGGCCCTTAAAATTGGTATTGGCACTACAGTCATCAGGCTTCGCTGATGTTTTTAATAGGTGTCCCGAAGAAGAAACCTTCGCTGATAGGTAGAAGCTACGAAAATTGTTGCTGCTTAATAAGCCAGTCGAGCCTTCCTCGTACAGACCAATTTGTTTTATCGACAACGTCTGGAAGATGTGCAAGCTCTCCGGCGTTCAGCTGTCCAGCGGGTCCAGCTTCCGGTAGCAGCTGGAGTTCCGCATGGTAGGTGTTGGGGACGCTCCTGTGGAACACGATATATGATGGAGCTCTCCAACTGAACTTGCCTGGAGGAGACGACGATCGTGGGGTTTGCTGATGACGTGCCCATCAACAACTTGGAAGTAGCGGCAAACGAGTACGCCAATACAAAAGCATGACTGACGTACCGAGCACAATCGCGAATCCTGCTCAATACCATTGGACCAAACCAAGCTAGGAAAAAACTGATCAGCAGCGTTCTTTCTTCCCAGCTAATGTACGATACCCAGCTGGACTGGCCAGGTGGACTTCCACCTCACGCAGATGTTGAGCGAAGAGAGCTGATTCTTATTATAACTGAAGTGGTTCGGCCACAAAACTGATGGCTTATTAAAGACGAATTGATGAGGATACTAAGCGCGTCTTCCTTGAGTGCCATCGCTTCAAGCATGAGAGGCATCTGGTGTAGGATGAGCTAGGTACCAGCATCAGTATCGAGGATATCGTGCCACACATGGTGGCGGATTCCAAGACACAGTATGCCGCTACTAAGTTTTCGGCTACAATAATGCAGGAGCTTTATACAGCAGAGAAGAAAAAGAGAGTGTAAGAAGGAACGGTTGTGCGAAGCAACGCTTTGCAGCCGTACTGGCTTTGAATAGTGTATTCTCTTAAGGACTCTCTTTAGATCACCAGTGAGTCGCAAAGGCTTATGTTTTCCATTAAACAACAAAAAATCGTTTTGTATATAATTTTTTTGAAACGAATCTATTTGATACCATACAATAATTATCATTAATTTTTTTTAATTTCAGAGATTGTTAAAAATTACCAAGCAGCTGCTTAAAATAAATGAAGATCCAGAAGTCGGAACTTTTCTTGGAACAAGTTTTTCTGAAGAATCAGATGCAGAAATAAATGTTCTTCTTGAAGATAATTTACTTGACGGCCTTGATAATTGGCTTGAACGGTTGTTTGATGGTACTACACATAAGTATTATGTAAATTACTGGCCGGATTTTCCTACTAAATGATTTTCCTAACTTATATTCATTTGGAAGGCCGATTATTACGTTAAAATAACGGTTTTCAATGGTTTTTGGAACGAATCTGTACCAAATATTTATTTTTGCTTTTTCTGAATTTCCGATAAATTAAATAAAATATTTTTTAATTAGTGTAATTTTCAGGGCACGAAATTTAAATAAAGCTTCCGAACTAATCGGGGAATTTGGGCTAATAGTATTGAATTGTCAGAATGATATTAAAACTTCCATCTTCTAGTATGTAGTAGTGAAGTATACATGTCTACAATGTTTTTGGTTGATAGCATTTTATCGCAATCACACAGGCTTAAACTAACGGTCCGCTTTTACAGAATTACGGTGCCAGTCAAAAAGATAGAAAACGAGACGGCAAGATATCCGACGATCATCGCAAATTTCGAGGTCAATGCTACAAATGTAAATAAACAGGGCACAAAGCAACAAAAGGTAAATTAATGAGTGCGTATAGGAAGAAAAATGCATAGCTTAATACATATTTATGTCGCGAAAACGTCTTTGATGTATAATGTGAGGGAGTGGTCCCTCACCAGTTCACCCACCACCATCACCCCAGGCTGGTACATTAGTGAAAGCCCAGAAGAGAGGGCGAGACAAGCGGAGCCCGCCGATCTCCACTTTATTATTTCTTTCCATAGGTTCCATAGGGTTAGA
The DNA here is from genome assembly GCA_035041765.1 of Drosophila algonquin. Taxonomy (NCBI): domain Eukaryota; kingdom Metazoa; phylum Arthropoda; class Insecta; order Diptera; family Drosophilidae; genus Drosophila; species Drosophila algonquin. The sequence goes on along the minus strand of JAWNKY010000010.1, from coordinate 21,058 downwards.
CAATGGCGACGGAAGAGGGAGTAGATGAGACGATCATTCCCGACGATAGACGAGAAACGTGGTGGGGAGTAGACTATCCATAGACTAGGTCGCACAATATGTTAAAAATACCATTCTGCAAGTAAGAGTAAGAGTCAGTCCCATAGCGTAGAAAATTTCATCCCCGCGAAGAGAACAACAGCAGCAGATCATAAGAGAGCAAAGCGAGCCAGATCCGGGAAGAGAGATCGCGACGGCAACAGCAGCTCTAAGTAAGGCTAATGGCCCCGGTGGCTGCCTTCACGCTCGCACTCATGCAACCACATTAGCGTCGGCAGAAAGCCAAGCGACAAAATCGCGAACAAAAACCCTCTTGTAGCAACACGTAAGCTATTGCGCAATTTTCACGCTGCTGGCGGCTGCAAACGACCACACGTGCACGCCACGCCGTTTGACTATCTGAGTACTGATTTTCAAATTCAAATTGCATAGGTTTGACCAAAACTTCAAATGCTGTTTGGTACCATCCCAAATGCTATTTTACCGTTAAAAAGTGTTACAAACACAGATTATTAATATTTTTTGTAAAAAATAAATCGGTTATATGTCGGCTAACGGAATCTATCGTCAAAATTCGACATATGAATTTGCCGACATGGAAGGTCCGTGATATTTTTGCAGTACAGTCTCGTAGGAACAGGAGTAGCAGAAACGCACAAAAAAAAAAGCAGCAGACTGCACCGAATCTTTGGCCCTCCGACTCAAGTACAGTTGAGGCTGGTTCCTCCTCTCCTAGCAACAGAATCACGTGGCCAGAAAAAGACGGCAGGTGATGCGCCGGTAGAACGCAGACACGTGGCCAGCTAGTAACGGCAATAGACGCTTTGGTGAAAGTCGGCAAACACGCGACCACGTGGGTGTGTGAGCGACAGGTCAGCCGCCGCACCTACAGACGCTTAGGTGAAACTCGTAGCGACACGGCTACGTACGCGCCGAACAACGGCGACAACGGCAAGTGTCGATTCATAGAGCGCCGACGACACGACTACAGGCGTGCGGACGGTTAATCAACGGCGACAAAGAGAGACACCCAGGAGGGAAGCAGCGACGTCATAGCCAAAGAAAAGCGCCGTGATCGTTCGGCGGCAGAGCCGACGGCAGAACACTCTGCCCCGAAGCTGGACCAAATGCCATATAAGGCAAAGCTCAACCTGAGTACAGGGAGATAGATCCGAGCCTTCAGCAGTCATACATCCACAGTCAAATCCGTTTCTTCGACTGAGACACTTCAAAGAGTCAAATCCGAGCTTTCAACAGTAACATGTGAACAGTAAAATTTGGAGCCTTCAACCAGGACATTTAAAAGTAACATTCCAGTGCGGGACAACCGGTGAAAGCCCAGGCAACCAAATTTAAGCCAGTGACATATCCTTAATTGGGATCCCTGACCATGGTTTTATTCGACGTATTCCTCACTTGATCACTTCTGCATATACCATCGACGAAGATTACTGATCCCCACTGCCGCGCCGGGTATCATTTCGCCGGATCGCCTGCACCACCGCAACACGTGTCGCCGTGGCGCGCTCTCGCGTCTAGAACCCTCAATCCTCCGTGCGGTGCGCATACCCTGGTTAAGGGTCACCGATACCAGGAGTAACACCGCGTCCTTCGTCTAAAGGATTACCGATCCACGGGTCCCGCTCACCCTGCGCCAGATATCGTTCTCTAGGACAACTCTACATCGAACCAAGGAGAAGCATGGGCTGGATATTATACTGACGGAACGATGAACTCCAGGCCCGGTAATTCGGGCCCGGTAATTCGGGCTCGAGGACGAACGTGGTTCAAGAAGCAACTAGAAACCATCGGAAATACCACTAGAACCAACAAGAGGAGGCAAACTTCAGCAGGGAAACAAACGACGCCCCGCCACGCGACCAGAGTCTAACTATCTACCCCGCCCCAGTCAAGTGACAGGTATTTCTTCATAAATTCCGAATATTTGTCTCTACAAATTTTCCAACCAATTTGAAGGCTTCGCTTCATAGGCAACATACGGAATATTATCCTGAGGGTACACGAATGTGATGGTTAACGAAATGTTCCTTGCAGTGAAGGTCTTCCCTAGAGAACGGCTCCAAGACTCCAACCCCCCAAACTAACGTACGAAGATATGGTTACGATAAAAGACAAAGGATGGCGGCAAGTACCTGCCCCCAAAAAGAATCCAGCTGAGATGTGTCTTTTACAGCAATGGTATTCCGGGATCCAACTGAATCTGTCCCAAGCACATAGCAACTCGAAGAAAAGCCGGGCTTCGATGAGCAGATAAATTCGCAACATCTTATGAATCGAAGGGTCAGCAAGCTATATATTCGAAAGTACAGGCCAATTAGCGGTGCTAATAGAGACGCAACGTTGGGCAAGGGCCGCAGTGATGCTAGAAATGGGAGCACTCGATGCTACGAACGCCTTACTATGCGTACTCACGGTTTTGCATCTTGCCTTTGCATGGAGCGATGAATGATTTTAAGGGTACATCTTTGTTCCAGTAAGGCCGATAATATTTACCAGAATAGAATAGAATAGAATAAAACGTTTTTTGATCATTTCTAATCCATTTCCAATTCTAATAATTGTAGTTAGTTGGTCGTAAATGGTATGACCGAAAAACCAACAATTATGCACAAGCGAACCATTGAAATTTTGCTCAGGTTCGAATTCCAGATAGAGGTCTTTGGAGCCGGTCACAAACGCTGGCTGAAGCAAACCACGAAAAGTAAGTGAAGTCTGGATAGTCCGTTGCGTAGGCTGAAGTTATATACACTGCCGATCAACTGAATAGGTTCACATAATATCGCCTTCATTTTCATGATTTTCTTAATATATATTGAATGTATACATGTTTTTTTTAATTTATTGCAATGTTATATTCGTGCGAATCACTGTGCGCTTGTAATGTACAGTTTACTAAGTACCGTTACTTTTCATATTGTGTTTTCTTATCTCTTTCCTTAAATTCTATGCAATTTTTTGATTCAAATGAATACGTTTAGTTGAATGATTTTCAGTTTGTGATGAAATTCGGCAATATATTGACATACTTTTTTTTTCAATTTCAAAGTTTAATATATTTTCTTTATGTTTAATGAAAAATGGGTCGCGGAGAGCAGTTGTCTGAGTACGAAAGATGGAAAATCGAACCCTATAATGAAAGTGGTCTTAGTCATCGCAAAATCTCACAAAAATTGGAAGAAGCCAAAATGTTGTGGATGGACAATTTGACAGTAAGAAAACTTTAGTTTCATTGCAAATATTACAAAATTTGTATAGCTTCCTACCCACCAGTGTATTTGAAGTTATTTCATTACAAAGGAGGGTTCACACATTATTGAACTTAAATTAAAATTGTTTAAAAATATACTAATCTGGAAGTAAAAGCAAAAAATATGAAAATTGGCCTTATTTTCTAATTAATCTTAATATTGTGTTCGTTGAACTATTCAGATGACTAAAAAAAAACACATTATTTTTGTTGCCCCCTCAAGAAAAAAAATAAATATGAATAAAAAATGCATTTAAGAAAATTAAACTTTGGCATTTAATTGATATAAGATTTGAGAGTTATAGAAAAAAAATGCATGTCAATTGGAATATTGGTTTTCAGACCAATTCTTACCACGGTAATGATGAACCTATTCAGTTGAGTGGCAGTGTAGTTATATACATATATATAGGTGGTCACCAAAATGTTGAAAGCTGCCGAGCTTTTGCGGCAACTCTCACTAACATTTTCGAAGATTTCTCCATTGTTAGATGTTTTTATGGTTGGTTAATTGTTGGATAGTTTTAATTACAAAGATTAGAGGTCATGGCTATGAACTTCGAATTAAGGTAGTTTAAAAAACCATATTACGATCTCGTGAACAATTTCGTTCTACCTTGCGTTCAATAATAATTTTTAACGACACACCAAGTGTTTGGTGTCAACACAACATAACAAAGTCAACGCGTCGATTTGGTTTCACTCTCGTTCACTTCAGCTCATTTACAATTTCTTAGTTCTAGGTTATAATCGTATGTGTAAGGGGTATATGTGTGCGCGGTAGCAGTCTGCGTCCGCCAAAAGGTAGGCTCTGCCTGATGAGCGGCGAATGCCAAATGCTCTGCAAGAGTTGTCAGAGAGGGCATGAGATGAAGAGATATATGGAGAGGTCATGGTTTCTCAACGAATTGAGCGGGGTTCGAAGCCGAAATTCGGTAAGGGGGAACCTATAAATGGAGAGTCAGAGGGACGCCATTAGGCAAAATCGGCTTGATTGTGGTGCCAAGAAGGATTGAAGAGTCAAAAATGTAGTATCTGTTATTACAAGTTATTTAAAAGAAAGGTGGAAATAAAAGAAAAAAAGAAGAAATGATATTGTGCAAAAGCCAAAACAGCAAAGTGCGTCGGGGGGAAAGGATACAGAGGTCACCGTTTGGGGCCAGAAGCTGGAGGATGCTAGTCTTCCACGACCAGCTGGAGCGGAATTCGCCGGAGCTTTGGGCGTTGCATGCGAGCAGAGGGTAGAGCAAAGGAAAGACGAAGCAGTGTCTGGCAGAAAGCGTCCGCTTCAACTCGTCTTACGCTCCGGACGCGAGTGAGCCCGTGCGGGAAGGGAGGCGAACGCAGCGGCAAAGCGCACATCACGTTCACATCCAAAATAAAAAAAAATTTTCATCAAAATCTATTTGCCCGCATATGTTACAGCAAAGAGGGAAACAGCCATACATCACTGCATTAAAACATAAAGCGGCTGCAAATGATACTTTAAGCTAGTGTTCACTTTCTATCCTCTCTCGTCTATCAAGCTCTTTCTCTCACTTCAGCCCCCAACTCCCTTTTCCGCTTGAGCGCAAGCGCCAACGCACCGGTACTCGGCAAGTACCGGAGATAGCAAAAAAAAAAAAAGAAAGAGAAGAGCATCGAGAGAAAAGTAATGCAGCAGGCGCTAACGGCTTGTGAGTAGGGAAAACAGACGGGAGATAAAGAGAGAACGAGCGGTGTTGATTTGCCAAATCGCTCGCACTGCGATTAAGTGTGTGTAGTGATAAGTAGGTGTACTTTCTTTTTTTGTGTGCATATTCTTTTCACAGATCCGGACCCAATCGGAAGCGCTTCGTCGATGGAGGTTCCTGTAAGTGTTTTAAATAATAAATGTTAAGTTATCCCCCACATATTTTTGGTGGCAAATGAACACCTAAGAAAAAAAAAGAGAAAATGAGAAGGGCACGGTTGTCACCGACACACACATAAGAAAACAAAGCAAAAAGAAAGAAAAAGGGGCATTAACGCCGTGTGCATATAAGCAATCGGCTGTCGTCTGGTTCTCCCTTGCGTGGGGATTAAAATCTCAATTACTATTTTTTGTAAATATGTAAATGTAAGATTTATAATGCGGTAATGTTAATTAATTATGTTTAAATCAAATAACAGGTCAAAGTATGTGTTCAAAAATAAATAAAAATAAAAATAAATATCAAAATCGTTCTTTCAACTTTAGTTCTGCTTATTCGCTGCTATATTCAACAACTGACTGTCTGATATCGATGATCGATGATCGCTTATCGGCTACGTGTTTTACATATATTTTAAGGTGCTAAAAATATCGGTTAGTTCTAATCGATGATATCTTAAGTGTAAATGTTAACTAGACAGGACAGTGTTATAAGTATAGCCGGTTTCCACAGACGACAATCTACCATCCCTTTCGTGGATGGTCCGTAAGGTTTTGCTGATCCGAAATTTCTCAGTTAGTTCCACCATCTTTTTGATGGATTGGATGTTCCTAAACCGCGTGCTTCCATATTTATGTTAATTGTAGGGTAGCATGTAGACGACCATCTATCCGTAAGGTTTTGCCGTTCCAAAATTTGTATAAATATGGGTATTATGGCCCATTGAAGGAGTACTGTTAGCGAAGGGGAAAAGCAGAACAAAAGCAGATGAACAGAAAGATAGCAGCAGACAAACAACAACGACAAAGGGGGAGAACACAGAAGAGAAGAGAGCAGCAGAAAGCGCAGTAAAGGGAATTCGAAGCAGCCAGACCTAATTTCAGCAGGAGCAGAGATTGGCTAAGATCAAACCTTTGCATGAAAATCCAATCGTTCTTACACTATGATTTAATACTATTCTAACAAAATTGTGCTAATTGTGTAATGTGATAGGAAATTTTTGTGTACCACATTTCTCAGAAACAGTAAGCAGATAGAGCAAACAAAAATGGGAGTTTGGAAGAACCGAAATAAAACAACTTTGTCAAGTAGGCCGTAAGAGTAAGCAAAGTTATAATAGAAAATAAAAGTGTATCACCGGCAGAGAATATACAGCAAAACGAAGGCCCAAGTGGATCAGGGCCAGATGGGAACAATCGCCGAAACCACACAAACACAGAAGCGATTAGTTCAACAAGCCTAAAAAACATACAGACACTCCAACAACTTGATCAACTTCTCTTGATGAAAATTACACTAGTCAACACGACATTTCCGCTGTGCCCAAAATGACTTTTTCTGATAGATTTGGATGTTTAAAGAATGATTTTTTTCCACGTTTAGTTTTTTTTTTAAGAATTATTTAAGAATTTGGTAATTTTCTTCAGAGGTAGTGCTTCTATTTTTCACATAACTTAAGTTTTCTATATCTGGTTGTATTGAACTTTGCAGTTTTGAAAATGCAGCTTTAAATCCCACCTAAACACTTTGTAGATGCAGCTTAACGTCTGGAAGATATTAAGATTTCAAATTCAAATTTCATAGTTCTTTGCAGTATTTTTTTTCAAAATTTTGTCTTTGAAAACTCAGGAAAAATTTTAGATAGACACATTAATTAGGCGTCGTTTAAGGTATCGTTTGTAAGAATCGATGAATAAACGGCTAAGTTATAACCGTTTCACGAAAACTATGACTGACCGCACTGACTGACGCACTGTCTATCTAAAACCAAAAATCAAGGCGCTTAAATATTTTTTTTTCTACTTTTCCTGAGCTTTCAAAGTCTAAATTTCGGGTGAAAAATACAGAATAAAATGATTAAATTTCAATTTGGAAGCTTAATATCTTCCAGACGTTAAGTTGCAGCTACAAAGTGTCTGAGTCGGATTTATAGCTGCATTTGTCAGCTTTTTTAACTGCAAAGTTCAATACAACCAGTTGTAGGAAACTTGAGTTAACTTAAGTTTTTTATTGTCAACAGATGTTAGACGGTAAACGGTAGACGGTGCTAGTGTGAATCGGAGTTTCACCGTCTGTCAAAATCCCAACGTTCCCCCTTGACGGACTCAGTGTGCAGAGGGTATAAGTTACAGACGTTTGACCAATCCTTCATATGCCGAATTTCGCCGATCGATATCAACTATCGTTGCTGGCACTCTTGTCTTCACTTCGCTCCGCCTAAATAATTTTATTTTTGTGACCAAAGGAAAGTAATTGTGTTGTATTATTGCTTACTATGTTTTAAACTGATCGTGCAACTATATTACTATCCGTGTTTATTCTTTTATCGTGCATTTGTGCAGTCAATTCCAATTGCAATTGCAATTTTGCAATTTTTGTGCATTCTTTCTAGCCCCACTCGTTCTTATGCTCAGCTGGTTTGCTGCACTCTCCCTGAGCCGCTGTTTAATTTTATACATCTACTTTGTCTATCATCTGCTTATTTTTCATACATACATACACCGGGCCTGCCCGATACTCGAAGAGTATAGGGGTATATTAGATTTGTGGTGATCACGGTTGTGTGTAACGCCCAGAAGGAAGCGTTTCCGACCCCATAAAGTATATATATTCTTGATCAGTATCAATAGCCGAGTTGATATAGCCATGTCTGTCTGTCCGTCCGTCCGTCTGTCCGTCATCATTTGCGCCTATATCTCAGAGACTATAAAAGCTAAAGCAACCAAATTTTGTATCCAGTCTCCTCTGTTATCACACTACTCCAAGTGTATTTCAAAATTTCTCCCAACCTCTTTCCGTCTCCACAGAAGACGAAAATCTGTGGCATACACAATTTTAAAGATTCGAGAAAACTAAATAGAATCATAGACAATGACCATTTCTATCAAAGTGTTGAATCTGGATCAGATCGGATTATTAATATAGCCACAATGAAGAAAACCATTTCGAAAGTCATCGTTCCCTCTCGCTCTCTCTCCCACGCGACCCTGTCTCGATTTGCCCATTCGTCCAAATGAACACCTAGATCTCGGAGACTATAAGAGTCAGAGCAACCAAACTTTCTATCCAAGCTCCTGTGATATCACGTCAATACAAGTGTATTTCAAAATTTTGCCACGCCTCCTTCCGCCCCCACAAAGAACGAAAATCTGTGGAACCCACAATTTTTAAGGTAAGAGAAAACGAAAAACGCAGAATTATGGGAAATTACCGTGTCTAACAGATTGCCGAATCTGGATAAGGTCCAGATTGACGATCTCAACGGACCGAAGGGCGACAGTTACACACTATCGTGAAGATTTACTTGTACTGCTTTGAAGTAGCATGCATCGGTCCCAGATGATCCACATATAGAGTATGAAGCGGCTTCGATCCTTTATCGATTTGACGCAAAAATCCTTTTTTTTTGCCCAGCTTCTTGTTGTAGATTATACATTTCATACAGTTTTTATGATTTGCATTACTTTTCCAAATGTGTGATCCAATAACTCTGCTGTATGGCATGCATTGTTTTTTTTTTTGTGCGGCAAAGTCCTGCGTTGTGAGCCTCGGTTATTATTTCTTTCTCTAGTGATTTCGGTATTGCCAAGAAATCCGTGCCTTGCACAACCTTGTAGACCAGCCTTCAGTTTAAAGTTTCATATGGTTTACTTTTCAGAATCTCGGTAACTGCTTTGATCATCGTATCCTCCTGCTGGGCTTTCTTAATTCTTGCTGTTACTCCCGACAATACCATCATGACATCAATTAGGTATTGACTCAGGCAATCCATATATTTCAGCCGTTCCCCTGGTCTGTGTTCCACCTCAAAATCGTAGTCCTGCAGGTACAGAACGTCCTTCTTGCTTAACGTCTGCTTAAAAGCAGCGAAATCAGTTATGAGCTTAAAGTTGGTTCCAAGTATGTACTAGTGGAATTTTTTGCACGCGAGAAAAATAGCCTTGGCTTCTAGTATATACTTAGCTATGCTGTCGTGCTTCGGACGCCGATATTTTCTTACTCCAGAATAAGATCGGATTAAATTGTTCTTCGTGCCACTGTAACAGCGCGGTTGCGAACCCGTCCTTCGACGGGTCAGTGTGGATTTCGGTTTTTGCATTCCTGCGATAGAGCCTCAACACCAGCTCATTTACCAATACCTCCTTTAAGGCTACCGCCTGCTGCTCCTCAAGACCCATTTGAAATTTAGCATATTTTCTCAGCAGATTCGTCAATGGTTTTGCGATTAGCGAATAGTTTTGTATAAATTTACGTAAAAAACCAGTTAATCCCAAAAGGGACTGCACGTCCTTTACGTTTTGCGGCATCAGGAACTTTCTGATGGCTTTGTTCTTCTCTAATCAAGGCTTCATTTCTCCTCCTCCAACTTGATGACTCAAAAATGTAATAGTGGACTGCAGGAATCGGCACTTCTTCCACTTTATCTTTAGTCCGTATTCAGCTGCTGCATCATAAACCTTCTTTAGCTTTCCCATGCACTCGTCGGCGGTTTCGGCGTATATAACATTATCGTCCATGTACAGGTCAAGAATGTTTTTTATACCCGGTACTCGAAGAGTATAGGGGTATATTAGATTTGTGGGGATAACGGTTGTGTGTAACGCACAGAAGGAAGCGTTTCCGACCCCATAAAGTATATATATTCTTGATCAGCATCAATAGCCGAGTCGATATAGCCATGTCTGTTTGTCCGTCCGTCCGTCCGTCTGTCCGTCTGTCCGTCCGTCTTCATTTGCGCCTATATCTCAGAGACTATTTAAGCTAGAGCAACCAAGTTTTGTATCCAGTCTCCTGTGTGATCACACTACTCAAAATGTAATTCAAAATATCGCCCCGCCCCTTTCCGCCCACACAAAGGACGAAAGTCTGTGGCGTACACAATGTTGAAAATACGAGTAAACTAAAACGCAGAGTCATAGAGAATGCCCATTTCTATCAGAGTGTTGAATCTGGATCAGATCGGATCGATAGATCGAAAGTCATCATTCCCTCTCGCTCTCTCTCACACGCGACCCCATCTGCTTTGCTTATTCGTATAAATGAGCGCCTAGTTCTCAGAGACTATAAGAGCTAGAGCAACCAAACTTTCTATCCAAGCTCCTGTGATACCGAACCAGCACAAGTTTGTTTTAAAATTTTGCCACGCCCCCTTGCGCCCCCACAAAGGACGAAAATCTGTGGAATCCACAATTTTTAAGATAAATGAAAACCAAAAACGCAGAATCATGAAAAATTACCATATCTACCAGATTACCGAATCTGGATCAGATCGGATCATTATTATGGCCAGAAGAAACAAATTAAATTTCAGTGGCTACGCAACGCCTGCCAAGCGCTGACTCATGCCCCCTCCCTCTCTCTCTCTGTCCTAAACACTTGTACGTCTCAAATATGTAGTTATACATGTCATGTAGAAATGTAGGCGCAGATATATGTACAAAGCATGCATATGTAAACAAAAATGGAAACATGTATAAAAATTCCAAAAAATTCATTTTTTTAATTTAAATATTATTTTCGTCCCTTTTGAGAACATATAATAAATTTCATAAATCGTAGGCTCATATATGTATGTATATATATACTGACTGAGTACCGGGATAAGGTAGAGCCGCGGCCTTTGCCGCGGCTCACAACGTTCCCTCTCGTTTTGAATATACATACATTTGAAATACATAACTTATAAAGCTGGTGAAAACTGCTGGCGAATTGCAAAAATCAAAAGGCGCGCGACTGAATTCAAAGAGGCCTTCCTTCATTATGAATGCCGTATACTTCTTGCTGCTTTCTTCATCAGGAACGTGAAAAAATCAATTTTCTAAGTCCATGATGGATTGATTGATTGATTTTGATTGACTTTAGGCGTTTTTCCTCGTATGCCACGCTTACGGCAGCAGCACTCGGGCAATCTTTCCATATATGTCCAGTCAAATTGCAGCGGAATCACTTTAATGCAGCTCGGAAATGCTACTTTATCGTATAGTTGGTTTGATTGGGCTTCTTGATGAACGGCTGTGAATTTTTCTTTTCTAGCGTCTAGCGATTTCGTATTTCTCTCTTAGCTGTTTATATAAACTGCATCCATATAAAGTGTACTTATAATCCGTTTTTAACTTCAATTCGTCGACAATGTATCGAATCACCGACTCTGTGTCTATTGTCCCACGCGCAGCAAATCGTTTCATCTACAGTATATATTCATTAAAACTTTTATTGTTAGTTTTCACTCGCACAGACAACTGATTGTGAATTTCGGCACTGCATAAACGACCACTCTCGAACTCTTGTATAAGTTAGTAATGTAACTGGCCGTACTCATACTTCGCTGTGGATTCGAGAAAAAGAGCAACTGCACATGTCATTTTGCTAGTGGTTGCACATGTTTTTGTTTGTCGTTTAGTCCATAAGCTCAGCGTTTAGCTCGAAATTATTAAACCACTGCTGTACCGACATATTTTCTTCACTGAATTCTAGAACAATTTTGGAAAAATGTTCCACTACCAGCTTTGCATCTTTGGATCTTCTTTTTGGTTTCTTCTGTCTCGCTTCCTCTATTGGCGGCTTCTGAGACATGTGGCGCACAACTTTTTCCCGTCTCCCTTTATCTGGCTGCGGCTTTTAAGATATGCAGCTTATACGCAACCGGTTGTACTCTGTTTTACTCTTCTCCTTACTGCTGTCTGTTCTCCTTCTGCCGTTGCTGCTTCTCTCCTGCTTTATCTGCTGTTCTTTTCGTTCTGCTGTTGTTCTGCTGGTACTGTTGTTACTGCTGTTAACCGATGCTCCTTCAGTGGGCCGGCATTCCCACTACCTTTTACATGTATGTACATATATAGTTAATGAGGTTGGAAACGCTTCCTTCTGGGTGTTAGACACCAATATCCAATATCACCACAAATCTACTCTTCGAATAACGGGTATAATTAAAATCGTATCAATAAAAACATAGAGTGCGGTGGGGGAAGCAGGCTCACAGCATCCCTAAAATGAAGCACTAGCTCTGAAAACACATATGAAACAAGAAAAAAACGAGGGGGAACGTTGTGAGCCGCGGCAAAGGCCGCGGCTCTACTTTATACCAGGTACTCAGTCAGTATATACATACATACATACATATATGAGCTTACGATTTATACAATTTATTATATGTTCGCAAAAGGATCGAATTAAATTTTGGAAAAAAAATAATATTTCAAAGAATTAGAGTCAAACCATTTTTGGAATATTAATACAAGTTTCCAATTTTCTTTGCATATGATTTTTACAATTGCTTCTACATTTCTACATGTATAACTACATATTTGAGACGTACAAGTGTTTGCGACAGAGAGAGAGGGAATGAGTAAGCGCTTGGCAGGCGTTGCGTAGCCATTGAAATTTAATTTGTTTCATCTGGCTATAATAATAATCCGACCTGATCCAGATTTCACAATCTGGTAGACATGGTAATTTTCCATGATTCTGCGTTTTTGGTTTTCTTTTATCTTAAAAATTATGGATTCCACAGATTTTCGTTCTTTGTAGGGGCGGAAGCGGGCGTGGCAAAATTTTGAAATACACTTGTATTGACGTGATATCACAGGAGCTTGGATAGAAAGTTTGGTTTCTCTGGCTCTTATAGTCTCCGAGATCTAAGCGTTCATTTGGACGAATAGGCAAATCAGACAGGGTCGCGTGTGAGAGAGAGCGAGAGGGAACGATGACTTTCGAAATGCTTTTCTTCATTGTGGCTATATTAATAATCCGATCTGATCCAGATTCAACACTCAGATAGAAATGGTCATTCTCTATGATTCTGGGTATTTAGTTTTCTCGTATCTTCAAAATTGTGTATGCCACAGACTTTCGTCTTTTGTGCGGGCGGAAAGGGACGGGGTGAAATTTTGCAACACATTTGGATTAGTGTGATCACACAGGAGACTGGATACAAAATTTGGTTGCTCTAGCTTTTAAAGTCTCTGAGATATAGGCCTAAATGAAGACGGACAGACGGACGGACAGACAGACAGACATGGCTATATCGACTCGGCTATTGATGCTGATCAAGAATATATATACTTTATGGGATCGGAAACGCCTCCTTCTGGGCGTTACACGCAACCGTTATCCCCACAAATCTAATATACCCCTTACTCTTCGAGTACCGGGTATAAAAAGATCTTAAAAAATTCTTTAAAAAACTACACATAAAACGAGAGGGAACGTTGTGAGCCGCGGCAAAGGCCGCGGCTCTACTATATACCCGGTACTCAGTCAATATATACATACATATGAGCTTAAGATTTATGCAATTTATTATATGTTCGCAAAAGGGACGAATTAAATTTTTGGCAAAAAATAATATTTAAAAAAATGAAGTCAAACCATTTTTGGAATTTTTATACATGTTTCCATTTTTGTTTGCTAATGCTTTTTACATCTGCTTCTACATTTCTACATGTACATGTATAACTACATATTCGAGACGTACAAGTGTTTGCGAAAGAGAGAAGGAATGAGTAAGCGCTTGGCAGGCGTTGCGTAGCCACTGAAATTTAATTTTTTTTTTTCTGTCCATAATAATGATCCGACCTGATGCAGATTCAGCAGAAGGGGTAGATACAGTAATTTCCCATGATTCAGCATTTTCTTTTGATTTTCTTTTATCTTAAAAATTGTGGATTCCACAGAGTTTCGTTCTTTGTGGGGGCGGGAGCGGGCGTGGCAAGATTTTGAAATAAACTTGTGCTGAATAGATATCACAGAAGTTTGGATAGAAAGTTTGGTTGCTCTAGCTCTTATAGTATCTGAGAACTAGGCGTCAAAAAATTGGAATGGGCAAAACAGATGGGGTCGCGTGTGAGAGAGAGCGAGAGGGAACGATGATTTTCGAAATGGTTCTCTTCATTGTAGCTATAATAATGATCCGATCTGATCCAGATTCTACACTCTTATAGAAATGGTAATTATCTATGACTCTGCGTATTTAGTTTTCTTGTATCTTCAAAATTGTGTATGCCACAGACTTTCGTCTTTTGTGCGGGCGGAAAGGGACGGGGTGAAATTTTGCAACACATTTGGATTAGTGTGATCACACAGGAGACTGGATACAAAATTTGGTTGCTCTAGCTTTTAAAGTCTCTGAGATATAGGCCTAAATGAAGACGGACAGACGGACGGACAGACAGACAGACATGGCTATATCGACTCGGCTATTGATGCTGATCAAAAATATATATACTTTATGAGGTCGGAAACGCCTCCTTCTGGGCGTTACACACAACCGTTATCACCACAAATCTAATATAACCCTATACTCTTCGAGTACCGGGTATAAAAAAACAATAATCCCTTCAAAATTGTTGTTTCCAAATCTATCAGAAAAAGTCGGTTTTGTTCACATCCGGAAAAAAAAAGTTAAATTTTGTTGACCAGTGTAATCTCTAAGGTATGCCAATGGCACACGGTGGGAAAACAGCTGAGAAGAAGTGGCCAGGTCCAAGAATATTATAGGGACTTTGGATAAAATGAGCATATGCATCTAAGAAGAAAAGAATAGAAGAAAGAAAGAAAAAAATAGAATAGAATAGAAAAAAAGAATAAATTCAATTTAAAGTTGGGCTGCCAAATCGTTCCTGAAAATTTCAATTTAAATAAGTCTGATTGCAAGCAACAAAATGGTAAGGCAAAGACTTGCGAGATCCTTTAGGACGCACTGATTCCAGCATTAAAAGTGCCACTTGAAAATTAAAGTCAGCAGCACGTAATTTTTGTCCGGTGGAGCCAACAATAGCTGACAAAATGATGCCCATAAGAGCCCTGTATATAGAAGAAGACAATCATGCGGCCGCATGATTAATCATGTGCCGCATCATTTGCAAGTGGTACCGTATTCTGTCAAGGATATTTACAAAATACTGAAATTTTTCGGGATAACGACGCTGTATCAGGATATTTTCAAACAATAAATTCAATTTAAAGTTGAGCGGCCAAATGGTTCCTGAACATTTCAATTAAAATAAGTCTGATTGCAAACAACAAAATAGTAGCACAATTACTTGCAAAGTTCCACAAAGATATTTTCGGATGCACTGATTGCAACTTTAAAAGTGCCACTTGAAAATTAAAGTCAGCAGCACGTAATTTTTGTCCGGTGGAGCCAACGATAGCTTCACATACATCGGACTCCTCCTTAACAAGCTCCATTAACAATTGTGTGCTCGTAGTGAAACTCCCAAATGCACCGTTTTCCACATTTATAAATAAATCGCTCATTGTTTTGTTAGTTTCTTTTAATTTCAATAAAAATACGTGTGCTATCTTTATCGTATTCATTAGGTTTGTTTACATTTGTTGGCCGATGAGCTGACAAAATTATGCGGAAATTATGGGGCCTAATAGGCTTTTTACACTTATTGCGTTACCTATCGATATCCGAAAAGACGCAGAGAAGTAGAACAGCCGTTTAATCTACAGCGTCTTTGCGTCTTTCCGTCTTGAAAGAGGAAGACAAATTTTTTAAACAAAGTTAATAATGTTCGAAAATCAACGAAATATGCCAGAAATAGAGTGGATTCTTTTAACTGCGGTGGCGCAAAGTGAGGAGAATCTTAAGAAGTGCATGGAAGCGGCTGAGTTATCCTCAATTGCAATTCGTCTTGCAACTGCAACGTCCTTCTTGCGTTTGGTAGGTAGGTAAAGAGCAGATAATCTTCTTTCTTTTCAATTAAATAATGTATTCTATATTGCAATAGCCACGATATGGTTCATTTTGGGAGGAAGATGTTGTGGAGAACTCCGATGCCTTTTTTAAGGAAAATTTCTGCATGGTATGGAGTACTTCTACATTCTCGTTGGACTATTGCCCAATCTTAAAAAGAAAGACACTCCTTTTCGACTGACAATCCCTCTGGAGAAGAAAAAAGACATAGCCCTTTATTTCCTAGGATCGCCTGCGGAATATCGTACGGGAGTCTATTTGGTGTGTCAAGGGCTTTTGTCTGCCGCATATTACAGCAGTTTTGTCGCAAGGTAGTTGCTCAACTCGCTGACAAGTATCTGCCAGCAGACTTTCTTACCCTGAGAAGATCACGGAAACAGTGAAAAGGATTCAAAGACATGGGATTTGCAGCAACAAATTTGAAATCAACTATATTGTTGAAATGCTTTTTTAATAATAAAATTCGTTTAAACAATTTTTTCTAACCATTACATAATTTATGCCCTTTTTTACTCAGTTAAAAATTTTACGCGGCAAAATTTAAATTTTAATCTGTTGTTTTTTGTTGTTATTAGTGGTGATAGTTCCGCTGATAGTTATGATTAGGCAGAAAAGTACGAAAATTGCTGTTATGCGCACAGAAATACCGCAGAAATACCAAAACGCACCTGCGTCGGAAAACGACGCAACTTTTTGCCATCACTAGGGCCCTATGCTAAACCTATGTAAAAAAAACTGCGTTTCTGGGAAGACGCAAAGAATCAAGACGAAGCCTCAGTGTAGACGGCACCTAAGTGTAAACCCCTCGCATCATTTTTCTGCAACTTCGACAATGATGCGGTGATGTGTAAAAAGGCTATGAAACAAAAAAAACTTTTTTTCGTATTTTTATACCCGGTACTCGAAGAGTATAGGGGTATATTTGATTCGTGGTGATAACGGTTGTGTGTAACGCCCAGAAGGAAGCGTTTCCGACCCCATAAAGTATATATATTCTTGATCAGCATCAATAGCCGAGTCGATATAGCCATGTCGTCTGTCCGTCAGTCCGTCTGTCCGTCTTCATTGCGCCTATATCTCAGAGACTATAAAAGCTAGAGCAAATAAATTTTGTATCCAGTCTCCTCTGTTATCACACTACTCCAAGTGTATTTCAAAATTTCTCCCCACCCCTTTCCGTCTCCACAAAAGACGAAAATCTGTGGCATACACAATTTTAAAGATTCGAGAAAACTAAATAGAATCATAGACAATGACCATTTCTATCAGAGTGTTGAATCTGGATCAGATCGGATTATTAATATAGCCACAATGAAGAAAACCATTTCGAAAGTCATCGTTCCCTCTCGCTTTCTCTCACACGCGGCCCCATCTGCTTTGCCCATTCGAATTTTTTGAAGCCTAGTTCTCAGAGATTATAAAAGCTAGAGCAACCAAACTTTCTATCCAAACTCCTGTGATATCACACCAGCACAAGTGTATTTCAAAATTTGCCACGCCCGTTTCCGCCCCCACAAAGGCCGAAAATCTGTGGAATCCACAATTTTTAAGATAAGAGAAAACGAAAAACGCAGAATCATGGGAAATGGCCGTGTCTAACAGATTATCGAATCTGGATAAGGTCGAATCGTTATTATGGACAGAAGGAACAAATTAAATTTCAGTGGCTTCGCAACGCCTGCCAAGCGCTTATTCATTCCCTCTCTTTCTCGCAAACACTTTCACGTCTGGTATGTGTAGTTCTTCATGTACATGTAGAAATTTAGAAGCTGATGTAAAAATTATGTGTAAACAAAAATGGAAAAGATAACTTTTAATATATAAAAATCAAGCATAGGGTTCCAACTAATTTTTTTAAATTTTCCATTTGGGCCAACATTTATTTTGTCACTTTTTGCGAACATATGTACATATTTATACTAAATTACATAAATCGTAAGATCACATATATTCTGACTGAGTCCCTGGTATACAGTAGAGCTGCGGCCTTTGCCGTTGCCGCGTCTCACAACGTTCCCTCTCGTTTTTTCTTTAGTTAAGCTGGGTATCCAGAGATACGGAAACTAAAAATTACTGCCAAACTTCATATAAAAAAACTGGGCCAGGAATTTTTCGTTTGTGTTTTCCTGGCCTCAGTATCCAGTAACGTAAACGGAATACACGAATTCTTATCGATAGTATCGATATCCACACGAATGTGGACTGTGAGAACAGCTGATATGGGTGCCAGGAAAATATATGTGCATATTATTACTGAAGTACAAGTGAGAGGTGGAGGCAAAATCTGTGCGCAAAACCAAAAAGAGATATGCAAATTTTTAAAGTGAGGAGAAGATTGCTTTAATAAAAGCAGTTGAGGCAAGACCATGTCTTTGGCGGATTACGGAAAATAAGCATTTTGATAATTTTGGCATTTTGGCGCCTCCGACTGCGCTGTACTTCTTCTTACAACAATATGTGCCGCTACCAACACAATCACTTCATCGTCAGAATTACTTTTCTTCCTTTTTTTAATTTTAGTTTAAGGGCTGGTATCCAGCACCGCGAAATTTTACTGAAAGCAAACTGTTCATTATTTCGGATGTGTGGAACTTAGCTAATGTAATGTGACCAAGAACCTAAAAAGTGATTTGCCACTCTCATGAATCAGCTGTGTTTTGTAAACAGCGCCAATTTTGAAAATTAAACTAAAATTAAAAAAAGGAATGAAAGTAATTCTGACGATGAAGTGATTGTGTTGGTAGCGGCACATATTGTTGTAAGAAGAAGTACAGCGCAGTCGGAGGCGCCAAAATGTCAAAATTATCAAAATGCTTATTTTCCGTAATCCGCCAAAGACATGGTCTTGCCTCAACTGCTTTTATTAAAGCAATCCTCTCCTCACTTTAAACATTTGCATATCTCTTTTTGGTTTTGCGCACAAATTTTACCCCCACCTTTCACTTTGACTTCAGTAAAAATAGGCACATATATTTTACTGGCACCCCTATCAGCTGTTCTCACAGTCCACATTCATGTGAATATCGATACTATCGATTCAAATTCGTGGATCCCGTTTACGTTGCTGGATACTGACTCCAGGAAAACACAAACGAAAAATTACTGACCCCGTTTTTTTTATATGAAGTTTGGCAGTAATTTTTAGTTTCCGCGGTGCTGGATACCCAGCTTTAATTTTCAAAATTGGCGCTGTTTACAAAGGTTCTTGGTCACACTACATTAGTTGAGTTCCACACAACCGAAATAAGGCACAGATACATGTCAGTAATTTTTCGCGGTGCTGGAAATGCAATGATATTAGTTCGAGCAACTCACATACCACAACTCTCCAACGGTGAAAGGCCTTCCAATGGTGTTGATGTTGTGGCTAAGCTTTGGGAACATCAAATGATTATAGAGGTGTACAACGATTTGTTTTAACCATTTCAGCATTATTCCTTTTTCGACAAATTTTCCTCAAACTATATTATATGTATGTAAATCTTAAAACTTGCACACAGGCAAAAGATTGAATTAGAACCAAAAGATTACTTGAAAATTGAAGATATTTTAACTAATCAAAAAAAACAAATCAAAACAATGAAACC
Source organism: Drosophila algonquin (assembly GCA_035041765.1). Lineage (NCBI taxonomy): Eukaryota > Metazoa > Arthropoda > Insecta > Diptera > Drosophilidae > Drosophila > Drosophila algonquin. The sequence goes on along the minus strand of JAWNKY010000010.1, from coordinate 1,573 downwards.
ATGAAGGGAAGATCCGTTTTGGTGATCGAGCACCACTGGGCGATCGGTCAGCGAAGCAATTGGCCGTTTTGTTTGTGGAGCGCCACTGCACAATCGTTTAGTGCGGTAACTGTCCGTTTTGTTTGTGGAGCGCTACTGCACTGGCTGCAGTGCAGGTGATCTAGAGTGCTCTGGATTTGAATTTTGCTTATGTTCCAGACCCGTGCGGAATGGTAGACTAGCGGCTTGCAGGTTGTATCTCCATCAAAGGGTTGAGGTGCATAGCGATTTGTGGGCGCTAGTGCGTGAGTTGGTGGGAATTGGTGGGCTCAGCTAGTGGTGTAAGCGTGTGGGTGCTGCACTGGCCACACAAAGACACAAATAAGAGCACAGACGAAAAATCAGCCCACCGAGATTCCGTAGTTGCCGCTTGGCAAGATGCGTGCAGCTGAGTTGGGAATGCTTAGATCGAGGGGCGTGGGCGATAACCAATGAACGAAAATGAATGAACGAAAACTACCGAAATATGTGGTAGCACACCTACCTTTTCTTGTGTCGAATCCAGTGAAAGAATTGTTTGACCACTTGGATTGGATTTAAATGCTGGATGCCTCAAGATGAAATCTCGCTCTTTTCTTTCACACACGTGATTAACTTATTTTCGCACTGGCACACACGGTATAAAATTGCAGACGCACCGAGAACAGAGTTTTGTTTGAGAAAGAGAGCGTGCAGCTGAAACTATCAGACTGTCAACTATCAACTTTACAGACCGGCGTTCCAGAGCTTTCACTCTGCAGCCCCTCTAAGAGAGAGAGCGAGTGACAGATGACGTTCGGTGCGTACAGAAGCCCTGGAAGAGCTTTTCTAAGCTGCACTCTTAACTACAGCTTGTGGAACTAGATCATCTAGCGCCCTCTATATCTCAAAAAACGGATATGCATTTTAATCGCAGCGACTATAATATCACAGCTGAATTGCGAGGGGAATATAAATTTATTTTTGACGATCTCAATGGACCTGACACCACTAGACGACAGATTAGGGGGAATTAGTACCGATTTCCCGTCCATTTAGATCCTCTAAAATATAATAGTGATTCCCAAGTTTTTTCTTAATTCGACTTTTCAAAAACTTTGGGGACAGTTTTGCATTAAAATTTTGTGTGAACTTGCTCTGAGCGAAATTCCTTCGAAACACTTCTTGACCAACTTTGTATGAGGAAGGATTGAAACATAAGTTATATTGTTTAACGTAGCGCTGGTAAGCTTTCTTTATATTTTCATGGATGTTAGCATCAAAGAAGCGGAGGAAAGGTTAGAGTGGCTGAGGTGCGGACAGGAGGGGGCGTCATCATGCGCCCAATCGATAAATTGCCCCTGTTGCCTGTGGATTGAAGACGGAAATGATGTACATGTAGATAAATGAAGCCGTTACCAACTTACATTTTTATTGTTTATTGTTGTTTAAAGTTTAACAATGTACAGTTAAGCAGTAAGGAGAAAATTACACGTCATCTTATTAATAGAAGGAACTAAGGTAAATACTCTGACCCGGTGGGGGACCGGGTCACACACAAGTCGACACGACTTTT
>JAWNKY010000009.1:0-29928 GCA_035041765.1 Drosophila algonquin | reverse complement strand
GAGTTTGTTCGATTTTCCGAATACTAAATTCTGAGACAAAAATGTCACAACAAAAATTGGCAGCTCAAAAAAAAAAAAAAAAAAAAAAAGCAATGTGTAAAAAAAAAAAAGTACAAGAAATTGTTAAAAATAATATTTTAAGCAAATTTTATTATTAAAAACAAAAAAAAAAATATGGTCAATTTCTAAAATTCTGCGGAAAAAATTCAGACAAACGCTAAATTTAATTATTATAAATAAATATAAATTTAATTATTATAAATAATTTAATTTAAACATTTTTTAGTTTTTATGAGACAAAAATATATACAGTACAAAATTACCTATTTGCAATTTCGCGGAAATTTTCCTTCAAAAATGGATTTCAAGGTTATTCGCAATGTTCTCAAATGTTTGAAATTTGATCCAAATATACCCACAATACAGTAGACAACGTCACTAACCTACAGTACGCCACATCGCGTCTTGCCTAATAAAAATTCAAAACCAGTAGACAAGCACGCGCTTGCAGCGACCAATAACTCAATAACTCAACTTTGGCATAGTAAGTAAATTCTAAGTTATTGAGTTACCTATCGATAAATGTGGTAACTTCACTCTAGTGTAAAAAGGCTATTATTTTGAAAGGGAACGGTCAGCCCGGGTAGAGATCCACGTTGCCCGGGTAAGGCATCATTAGAACAGGGGGCTGCCAAGTCCCTGAGCTCTCCGTTCGAGACTAGTTTTTGAACCGGGCCCCCAGCCAGGCTGACTCTCGGCACTGGTTGAATGACACCTTAGCCCAGCCCGGTGTGAGGTGAGTGTGGGGGATGGGATGTGGTAGGTAGTGTGTGGGCGGAGTGGGAGTGTTTCAGCTATTTATACGAGGCGGCACCACAAGCGCATCGTCAGTGCTGCTGCTTCGCGAACACCCGCTGGCTGTCCGGGACTGCTTATTTTCGGTAATCTCCCTAAGAAAAATGACCGTTTATTCGCAGCTGACCTACCCTTTTAGGAGTAGGCCTTTCGCCATCCGCAGCTAGGCCCCCTCTGAGCCACCTCATCAGACAAGAATTACCAACCCTAAGTAACTGGCACTGTCGCTGAAGGAGAGCCTGCATCCGTTTAACATTGGGGGGTTGAGAGGTGGAATCTTGTATTTATTTGTGAATAGCACAAGTTCTGTAATTGTAATTAATTGTCCATCCCAACAGTCTTCCCCTCACGGTGGAGTTAGAGATTTGTCAGAGTCCTCCACCACTGTGTTGTCGGCGTCGGAGTCGTCTTCGATGGTGTCATCGCGACACATCGCCTCGTACTCGCGCATCAGAGGAGTAGCCGTCATGGGCTAGCTCCAATTCGTCGTCGGGTGCTTTGATCTCCGAGGCAACGTCCTGTTCGACTGGGTTGTCGACAGGACGTGCCTCGTTCGCTGCATCCGACTTGTAGACTCTGATGCTTACCGCACTGATGCCGAAATTCAGCTCCCTTTTGTAGCCTCTATTGGGGCTAACGACTCTCTGTTGAGAATTTTTGAGTCCGCGCTGCCTTTATCCAAGACGCCGATCAGCGTCCTCTCTTTGGCGATTTGCGCGTATGATACATTCGGTAGCACTCTAGAGCGCTTTGGAACCAGTCCAGGAGTCTCCTGTGAGCGCTGCCTTTTCGGTTGCGGGGCTGTCGTCTTCAGCAACCTTCTTCGGTGCCTCTTTGCCGAAGTTGGGCAGCAACATTGTTGCTCACTCGACCTTTTTCAGCCACTGGTCGGTCGGACTGGACATCTGGCTTGTATTTTGCCGACGAAGTATGTTGACAGTACTCCTTCTCTCGGCATGCGTATAAGCTTTGGCTTGGGCGCTAGTCGTTGGCAACACACATCACGCCGCCTTACCAGCAGGTAGAGCAGTCGCAGGATTGCATAATCACTCTGCCAAGGATGGGACCCCTTTAGGTTCACCCTAGCGTTCTCCGCCGCAGGTTTTACGTGCTGTGTAGCGGGTCAGGCCAGGCCTTTGGGCCGTTGCCTTTCCCTCAGCGGGATTGCAACCTGCGACTCGTCCGGTGGCCTCAGCTGTTCGGGCTGTTCAGCAGAACATAATTCTTGAGCTGTGTTATAAACATTTAAGAAACTTTGCTTTGTTTCTTTACTACTTTACTACTTTAATCTTGTTTCTGTATCTATTTTGTCTTTTATCAGATTATTTTAATGTCTGCGTGTGTGCAATAGTATTGATGGGCGCTACAGCTGAAGTATTTTGTTTTCATTTGTTTTTTGATTTCTGGGTTCAAGTTTCCCTTTACTTTAGCATTTTTACAGTCGACCCTTTTTGAAGTCGTTTGCCATACAACATCTGAAAAATTGTTATTTTGTACATTCTTTAGATGCTTATTTTGTTTATTATAGAATATACTGATATAATAAGCCGATATACATATATCCTACATGTATATTTAATTTTATGGTATGTGTATTATATAATATAATAATAGTTTTGATCACATATGTATGTTCATGTATATTAATAGCCTTTTTACACTAGAGTGAGTTACCACATTTATCGATAGGTAACTCAATAACTCAGAATTTGGATTTGCACTATGCCAAAGTTGAGTTATTGAGTTATTGAGTTTCGGCTGCAAGCACGTGCTTGTCTGCGAAAATTTGGTTTTTTTAATTTTTATTAATATGAATACCGAGGAATTATTGATGCTCTATGTGGCAGAGCAAGACACGATAATGAAGCTGCAATGTATGGAGTTGGCGACGTTGTCTGCAGCAACTGTGGAGTATTTGGATCAAATTTCCAAGAAACGCATTTGAACATTGCGAATAACCTTGAAATCCATTTTTGAAGGAAAATTTCCGCAGGGAAATTGCACGGCTGCAATTGCAAATACGTTGAATTTTGGCTATATGTATATGTACATTACATATGCACCAAAATTAAAAATGTTTAAATTGGCAATTGTTTATAATAATTAAATTTATATTTATTTATAATAATTAAATTTAGCGTTTGGCTAAGTTTTTCAGACCGAATTTTAGAAATCGACCACATTGTTTATATGGTTTTTAATATAAAATTGGTTTAAAGTATTATTTTTAACAATTGTTTGTACCTTTTTCCCCAGCCATATTGCTTACGCGCCAAAATTTAAATTTTGAGCTGCCAATTTTTGTTGTAACTAGTGGTGATAATTCCACGACAGGCATATCAGGGTTGAAATATTCGGAAAATCGAACAAACTCAACTAAACGCAACCAAAACTCAACTTTTTTGCCACCTCTAGGTCCCCTATGCTTCCCCATGTAAACGAAACTCGAGCTTTGCCCGAAACTCAATAACTCAATAACTCAACCGTAGTGTAAAAAGGCTATAAATATAAAGTATACCTTAATGATGTACATATGTAATATGTATGTACATAAAAACCTATGTACGTATGTATATACATAGGCACATACGACTTTGAGAGTATTAACACTTTTAAATGACGCTTGCCACGCAACATCAAGCCAGCTGTAATTTTAAATACCCGTATAGCCTGTTGCCACAGACGACCATCCACCATCCATTTCGGGGATGTTCCGTAATGTTTTGCCGTTCCGAAATTTCTTAGTTTAGCCTATTATTCGGATCCGAAAATACGTTTTCCAGCAAAATGTACAATATAAAAAAACTGGCGTCCGAAAACGACAATCCACATATAAAGCACCGCAATAATGGTTAAATCCTTTTTTTCCAACAAACATGGAATACAATACAACCACAGTTTTAGCTGCATGTCAATAAAACTCTAGGGACGGTAAGAAATACCATAAACACCATGAAATACATTTCCAGCATACATATATCCGCGTGTTTGCTGCGTGATCTAAATACTACTTTTAAACTGACTCTAGCAAACGCATTTTGCATTAACATTTTTTTTATCGGTTTCATACGAATATCAACCCCGATCTACCCTGATTTTTTTGGATCACGGCACGGCTCTTTTGTTCCACCATCCATTTTGGATGGTCCTAAACCGCACGTTTCTATGCGATTTTTAGCAAATGGTTTTCAACTCTGAAAAATTGGCATTCACAACACAATAAAATGAAATTCACTTTGAAAATGTAAATAATGAATGACAAAAATAGTTGAAATTCTACAGCAAATGGCGAGGAGCCAGGAGCAGATGGTCAATTTTCAGTTACAGTTGCTATAATTCTTTCAGGAGCAAAAAGGCGAATAAATCAAAAGAATGAAATGTAGTTTAAATTTTTTGTTTGTTTAAGCAATGTTGAGCAATTTTTGTAATGCAGATCGTTCTGTTCAGATTGCTCACTAAACTAAGCAGAACCCAATTCTCATTAATAGAGCTGTGGTATTTCCCCCCCAATATTGCAGACACTTCGATCTGTTGTGCAAGGCTCGTTCACATACACAAATCTTTATCTGAAGTAAATTGAAATGGAATAAATATGGAAGACTATAACGAAGACAAAAGTTCCGTACCGCTTCTAAAACACAGTCTTCCAAATAACATTTTACTTGTATTGCAATTTAGTTATAACTATCCCTACACTTCTTGGCAAACTTTCAATAAAATAATTTCTCATCGAATTCATTGTTGAACCATCAATTTTTGCAACATCATTTGTTGCTGTTGAGCCACAGTCAAAAATACACATTTTCCACATTTCTTGATTAATTTTGACAATTTTCAGAACTTTTTGTTTGCTGTTGTCAGCTGTCATCCCACCGTTCCCCGTTAATGTGCTGTGTGGGAAAAGGCTATTAGAGCCCGTAGGAATCCTATTGAAAATACACAGATACACAGAGACACTGATTCTTAACAAATATTTATTTATTTCCTCAAATGAAAGAATCAATTGCGAAACCTGTAAAGAGGCTGTTGAGCTACTGAGCTTCTTCAGCAGCGTATTTTCGAGAAATTTAATTAAAACACAACTGGCTCGATTTCAATGCGATATATTCGTGTATGTTCGATTTATTTTCTTGTACTTTGTAATGCGAGAGATACGAGAGACAATGAAACACAGGTTAACGAAACGACTTTTGTTCACGAAGACTATCAATTCTTAAGTAAATTCTGCTCCAAAGATGAGCCTCCCACGCACGAACCTTCACGAGCACGAGCCTTCCACGACGAACGACGAAGAAAGGGGCGATGCTGCGATAGAGAGCGCAGGGCAACAGTAAGCAACAATGATTAAGAGAGATGCGCTCTTTATTCTGCCGTGGGCCGGCGGTAAGCCGAACAGAGGCAAAGTATGCCAGACACCCCAAACAAGTTGCAATACCAACGAGAGGGAACGTTGTGAGCCGCGGCAAAGGCCTCGGCTCTACCTTATACCCGGTACTCAGTCAGTTTATATATACATACATATATGAGCCTACGATTTATAAAATTTATTATATGTTCTCAAAAGGGACAAAAATAATATTTAATTTAAAAAAATGAATTTTTTGGAATTTTTATACATGTTTCCATTTTTGTTTACATATGCTTTGTATATCTGCGCCTACATTTCTACATGACATGTATAACTACATATTTGAGACGTACAAGTGTTTAGGACAGAGCGAGAGAGGGAGGGGGCATGAGTCAGCGCTGGGCAGGCGTTGCGTAGCCACTGAAATTTAATTTGTTTCTTCTGGCCATAATATTGATTCGACCTGATCCATATTCGGCAATCTGGTAGATATGGTAATTTTCCATGATTCTGCGTTTTTGGTTTTCTCGTATCTTCAAAATTGTGGATTCCACAGATTTTCGTCCTTTGTGCGGGCGGAAGGGGGCGGGGCAAAATTTTGAAATACACTTTGAGTAGTGCGATAACACAGAAAACCGAATACAAAACTTGGTTACTCTAGCTTTAGTAGTCTATGAGATATAGGCGCAAATGAAGACGGACAGACGGACAGACGGACGGACGGACAGACGGACGGACAGACAGACATGGCTATATCGACTCGGCTATTGATGCTGATCAAGAATATATATACTTTATTAGGTCGGAAACGCTTCCTTCTGGGCGTTACACACAACCGTTATCCCCACAAATCTAATATACCCCTATACTCTTCGAGTACCGGGTATAAAAATCTAAAATGGCATTTGGGATGGTGCCAAACGTCAAATGAAGGTTTGGTAAAACGGCTGCAACTAATACCCTCTGCCACTGAGCCCGTCACGGGGGAACGTTGGGATTTTTGACAGACGGTGAAACTCCGATTCACATTGGCACCGTCTACCGTTTACCGTTTAACAGCTGATGACAAAAACAAACAACGAGTTTTTGAACAGAAGATTTTTTTATTGTTATTTGGAAAAATATGGATATGAAAAATTTAGCAATTGTTTGTTATTATGGATCAACAGCAAAATATTTTCTTGCAACAACTAATCATGTTGTTGGACGAAGAAGATGAAGATAGCGATTACAGCGGTGACTTTGGCGAAGAGGAGCTCCATCTTTGGGTAGCCGCTTTAAAACAACAAAGCAAGGAAGGTTGTGGTCGTTTGTGAGTAATTATACTAAATGCAACCAAAGTTTTAAGTAAAGTTTTAAGTTGAGGCAATTACGTTGCCTATAGGGTTAAGCGTAGAAATAGAAAGAGAATAGAAATGTCCATGAAATGTTATTTTCTCTTATACCAACGGAGCTCATGCTGGCAGCGGCCGCTCATGAAGAGGGCGACGCTGCTAGAATAAAACACTCTTTCATTGAAGTCGAAACAGCGCACAAGTGTTTTCCTGTCGGTCTGTCCGGTTCCCGTGTCCCGAAATATTTTACATATCTGTGCTTAACGGCACAAACAGTGTTCAAGTGCAAAATTTGGATTTGCACCAAACATTTTGGCGCCCCCGGGTGGACACTGGATCTCGTACTGGATAGAAGTTGGACTGGATCAAACTTGGCGCTTTGTTGGATATCTCCATTGGATATCATCCCTCGCTCGTTGTTGTTGCTGTTCCTGCTCGTCATTGGACCGCTGGACCGTCGCATCGTCGCAAACTCTTGGTGCTGATTTTTGGTATTCCTAGTTGGTATGGACATGCATCGTTGTTCAAATTACCCTCAACAAATGCCACAGGTAAATTAAAGTGCCCAATAGAATTACCGACAATAAAACGGCCTGTTAATAAAGTATTTAACAAAGAGAAAGGCCCGTTATATGTATGTATGTATACCTTCACATATATATTCAATTTACATATATTGTTTAATTTGAGTGATCACTGTACTTGTGGTCAACGACACCTCAAAGAGGAGCCGACAAGCAAAGAAGAAACGGCAATAGTTTCGCGCGCAAGCTCGGACCGCTGCGCATCATTCCCCCCCCTTGCCCGTCGTCGTCACAGATTTTCGTTTCTGCTTTGCACAAACGGTTTATGCTAGCACTTTCGTTTTATGCATAGTTCTGTGCTCTCTCGTTCTCTCGCTCTCGTAACGGCCAGTATAGCCGATCATAGCAACGTATTGCATCGCATAGCAGAGCATAGCCAGCAGAGCCGACCCCCTAAGGTTTATGCTTGTTGCGGCTATTTCGTTTCGCTCTCTCTATCTCTCGGCAATAAACCACAGCATAGCAGCCAGAGAGCTAAGTCTCCAATTTGAGATCGGTAAATCTTGTTCGTGGAGCCTTTCTCACTCAGCTTAGAAACTGTTCCCTTCACATCATCTGTCCTCATCTTTGAGTGATTTGTCACATTCACTCGTCTCACTCAACCAGAACTGTTCCCATCACAGCGTCCGTTTGCATATTTGGAGCAAACATAGACGTGAGTGATTTTTTGCATTCGCTCATCTCACTCAATCCAGCAGCTTGTCCCATCGCATCAGCTGTTCTAATCGTTTAACAGAGCCTTATAAAGGTTGAGTGATTCTTGAGTGGAATCTACTGTTTAATAAAACCAATTATAAAGCAGCTTCACAATGACTGGAAAACGTCGTGGTGGTTCCGGTAGCAATACTTCTATCGTCGAAGAAGACGATTCAGGTGTGCTTCTGAGGAAGTTAAACGCAGTCAAACGGGATATTGACAGAACTGCGAAAGCAGTACAAAACAACAATATCTCGGCCAATCAATTCGAGCTGGAATGTCGCTTAAATATATTAGATGGCTACATAGATCGCGCATTCTCTTTGCAGTTGCAAATCGATGATATCGATCCCGATTTAGCATCGCGTTCCGAGCTCGAAGAATTGTGCGTGTCAACTAAAGCGTTGTTAATGGCTATTAAAAGACCAAATCCGCCTACTTGTTTGAACGAATCAGTTCTAAATACCACCATGTCACATACAAGGAACCTGCCCAAGATGAAATTGCCCAAGTTTGGTGGGAATTATTCTGAATTCAAAAATTTCATTGGTTTGTTTTCAAGCATCATTGATAGTGACATGTCTTTAAGTAACGTCGAAAAGTTCAACCATCTCTTGAATTGTTTAGAGAACGAAGCATTAGGCACTGTTAAGGCTTTCCCGGTGACAGATCAGAACTATTGCAAGGCTCTTGAGGCTCTAAAGCAGGTTTATGACAACGAGTGTCTAATGTTCCTTGATGGCGTAGCTAAACTGTTTGAGTTACAGGCGATGCAGGCGCCGTCGGCAAGTGCATTACGGTCACTTATTGACATGGCATCTGCCATATACGAATCATTACTGTCAGTTGGGGATGACAAGGTTATTGCTCACGCCCTGCTAATACACCTCGTTCTGTCGAAAGTTGACACAAAAACCCATTCAAGATGGAAGGAAAATTTGGATTACCAAAAGGTTCCGTCGTGGTCCGAATTTGTAGCCGCATTAAACAAGCGCTATCAGCATTTGTCGGCTGAAGAATCCACGTCCGGGCGGTTAAGGGCTCGGAAAGGCTCGCAAGAGACAAAAAATAGGCATTCTGGGAAAACAGCGTTGGCTGTAACCCAAGCAAGCAGAGGCCAGGACACAAATTGTGCGTTCTGCAAATCAGCTGATCATGGCATCTCGAATTGTTCGTCTTTCACAGCAGCGTCTGTCATGACTCGATTCAGATTTGCCAAGGGATTTCCCCTGTGCATTAATTGCTTGCGAAGAGGGCATAGTGTCTCAGCCTGCAAGTCGATACACTGCAGAGTATGCTCAAAGCCCCACCACACATTGTTGCATCGCTACAATGTTGACTCGGCGACAACGCCAACCGCCCGTGATGCGCTTGGGTCTCAGGGAGCCGTGGCAGCTGAAAGGTCGAATCAGTTGTCGTCAAATCATGCCATGGCAGCTTACTCTGATCAGGTAGTTCTGGCCACAGCAATTGTGGACATTAAAGGTGGCTCAAGTCAGCGACAGCCAGCCAGGGTACTTCTGGATTCTGGCTCACAAGTAAATTTCATTACCGAGGAGCTCGCTCGGAATTTACAACTTAAACGAATTCGCAAAGACATAAGCTTAGTGGGAATCGGAAAGGCGAGCGTATCTGCACACCAAGTGGTGCAAACAACAGTGTGCTCTCGAGTTCGACAATTCGAAATAGCCACTGACTTCGTTGTATTAAAGTCAATTACGTCGTACCATCCTGAAAAAGCGGTTCCGTCAGACTTGCTGACAATCCCTAACGGTTTCCCACTGGCCGATCCAGGTTTCCATAAACCCCAAAGAGTGGATCTGCTGCTAGGAGCTGACACATTCTTTGAGATTTTGAGAGATGGCCAATTCAAACAACAAAACACGCTGACGTTGCAAAATACGGTCTTTGGGTGGGTGGTGTCTGGTCGTTGCAGATCCAACGGACCCCGAAGCAACGAAGCATGCTCTATGGTGAGCACGTTGCAGGAGTTTTGCCCTCTACAAAACCTCGTCAAACGTTTCTGGGAGTTGGAAAATGTTCCAAATGCGTCTATAGAGAGACTGTATACCCCCGAAGAAACTATGTGTGAAAAATCGTTCGTTGACTCCATCACACGATTACCCTCCGGTCGCTTGCAAGTTTCTTTGCCATTCAAGTCAAGCCCGACATCTCTCGGTTCGTCATTTGAGACAGCCAGAAGACGATTTTTGTCTTTAGAAAGGCGATTATGCCAAAAACCTGCCATGAAATCCATGTTTATGGAATTCATGGAGGAATATGTGTCGTTAGGCCATATGACGGCAGTAGAAAACTCAATTCCGGTAGAGCCGCATTGTTTCATACCGTATCAGTGCGTGGAACGACCTCAAGGTACAACCACTAAACTCAGAGTGGTCTTTGATGCGTCGTGCAAAACTACGAGCCAAGTGGCGCTCAACGATTTGCTCATGGTTGGAGCAACCATCCAGCCGTGCCTATATGCCACGTTGCTGAGATTTCGCTGTCGCAAATACGCTCTTACAGCAGACATTACAAAAATGTACCGTCAAGTCCAAGTTGACGAGGCGCAGCGCCAATTCCAATTAATTATTTGGAGACGGACAAGTTCGGACCCGTTGCAAGTGTTCCGACTCAATACAGTGACGTATGGTACTGCCAGCGCACCATTTCTTGCTGTACGGTGTTTGAAGTATCTGAGCGACACTCATGCAAATTCGCATCCAATTGGCGCGAAGTCGCTTGCGTCGGATTTTTATGTGGATGATCTCCTTACAGGAGCAGACACAAAATCCGAGCTAAGTATATTGCGTCAACAATTGGTTGAAATCCTAGAGCCATCAGGATTTGTGCTGACTAAATGGGCTGCTAACTGTCAACTAGTCGATAGTCAGCAAGAAAATATGGTCATTTCGAATGGAGATCAGCAAGATTGTAAAACTCTTGGTCTGATATGGAACCCTCAGACAGACATTTTCAAATATAGTCTGAAGCCAATTGTCTCGTCCGAAACCACAACCAAGAGAGCAATATTATCTGTCATAGCCAGTCTTTTTGATCCCTTAGGCCTGCTATGTCCAATAATTACAAACGCAAAGATATTCTTGCAGGAAATTTGGCTATTAAGCCTTGGTTGGGACGATCCCATTCCCTCGAACGTACATAAAAAGTGGGAATCGATGGCTTTAGATATGCAAAAATTGCATGACGTCACCGTTCCACGATTTATAGGAGCCAGCGCAAACACTCGATGTCAAATACATGGGTTTGCAGATGCGTCCACGCGAGCATATGGCTGTTGTGTGTACGTTCGGGTTTCCCATGCTAATGGAGTGTCCGTTAAACTACTAACGGCAAAATCTAGGGTGGCACCCTTAAAGACCAAAACAATTCCAAGATTAGAGCTATGTGCTGCTCATCTTTTAGCAAAGTTGTGGGAGGAGGTTCGGTCCATAATAGACTGTCCCATAGAGAAGGTCGTGTTGTGGTCAGATTCGGAAGTAGTTCTACATTGGCTACAAACTCATCCCTCCCAACTAACAACATTTGTGTCGAATCGAGTTGCTGAGATACAGGACATTACTTCAGCAGCCCTATGGAGACATGTGCCCACCAAAGAAAATCCTGCAGATCTCGTATCTCGAGGATCATCGGTGGCCGACTTAAATTCGCTGTTGTGGTTCAATGGCCCGTCGTTCTTGCAACAAGAATCCAGATATTGGCCTCAAAATCCTCATTTACAGTTGACGGAAGCGAATGCGTTATTGGAGAAAAAGAAGGTAGCCACGGCGCTTATCGCGGCCGATGTTGAGAAAAATCCCATTCTCACAATCATACAGAATTCGTCGTCATACATGAAAGTGGTTAGCACAATTGCGTATATCCGCCGGTTCGTCAATAGAAGAAAGGGAGTCACTTGGAGTAGTACCTGCCCGTCATCTGACGAGCTCGGCGCAGCGTTTTTAACCGCAGTTGAAGTAGTTCAAAGAGACGCATTTTCGCAGGAAATCGACAAATTAAAGAATTCATCCAAGTTGCAGGCATCACTGCAAAAGCTAAATCCCTTCATGTCGGAAGAAAAAGTGGGCTCATGCTCATTTTCGTTGATGCGAGTAGGCGGTCGACTACTAAATGCACCCCTAGCCCATAATGCTAAATTCCCAATTTTGATGCCAAAAAATTGTAGATTTGTTACTCTCTACCTTAGCTATCTACATCGAGCCAATTGTCACGCTGGACCCCGTGCACTAGTGGGATTCCTAAGGCAATCCATTTGGCTAATAAATGCACGGAGAGAGTGCAGTGCCATTGTCCGGAAATGCGTACACTGTTTCCATTACAAGCCAAAGCTTCTCTCACAAATCATGGGGAACCTTCCTGCTGATCGATTGCGTGGGAATCAACCCTTTGAGATTAGCGGAGTTGATTTGTTCGGACCGGTTCGTGTATCGCTTGGCATTCGAGGCAAGCAGCCTCTCAAAATGTACATAGCAGTGTTCGTCTGCTTCGCATCTAAGGCTGTACACCTAGAAATTGTGAAAGACTTGACAGCTAATACTTTCATTTTATGTTTATCCAGGTTTATTGGACGTCGTGGCCCGCTTGTCCGGCTATATTGCGACAACGCGACCAATTTTGTTGGTGCAGCTCGCATGCTCAAGGAGCGTATGGAGCGCTGGGATGCCAAGGACGAGGCCCTCAAGGCGTATGCTGCGGCTCACCGTTTTTCGGTGGAGTTTATCCCGCCCCGCGCCCCGCACATTGGAGGCCTGTGGGAGTCGGCGGTGAAGTCCGCCAAGCATTTGTTGCTCAGGGCCATGGGCAGCGCAGTGCTCAAGGAGGACGAGCTGCACACGGTGCTCGTGGACGTCGAGGCCGTGCTGAACTCCAGGCCACTGGTGGTCGACAGCGGCAGTCCCAACGAAGGAGAGGTGCTGACTCCCGCGCACTTACTCGTCGGCAGAACGCTAATTTCGCTGCCGCCCGAATCAGAGCTGCCCAGACCAGACAACCTGTCATATCTACAACGATGGCAGCTCGTGTCTGCCATCAAGCAAAGGTTTTGGAGAGATTGGTCCAGAGACTATCTGCTCAGCCTTCAGCAGCGAGGGAAGTGGTGCAAAGAGGTCGCCAATCTGGAGCCAGGCAAAGTGGTGGCAATCCACGAGGACAACGTGCCACCACAAATGTGGCTAATAGGAGTAGTGGAGGAGGCAATCCCAGGAGCGGACGGGAAGGTTCGCGTGGCCGTAGTGAGGACCAAGGCCGGCCTATATAAGCGATCCATCCATCGGTTGGCGCCCATCCCAATGGATTGAAGCCTTTGCATAGGCTGTCAACGCGGCCGATGTTGAGGCAATTACGTTGCCTATAGGGTTAAGCGTAGAAATAGAAAGAGAATAGAAATGTCCATGAAATGTTATTTTCTCTTATACCAACGGAGCTCATGCTGGCAGCGGCCGCTCATGAAGAGGGCGACGCTGCTAGAATAAAACACTCTTTCATTGAAGTCGAAACAGCGCACAAGTGTTTTCCTGTCGGTCTGTCCGGTTCCCGTGTCCCGAAATATTCTACATATCTGTGCTTAACGGCACAAACAGTGTTCAAGTGCAAAATTTGGATTTGCACCAAACAAAGGTCTTATGTTGTGTAGAAGCGCTTCGGGACATTTTGGGAGAAAGATGACAACAACGAGGCGTTGTTCAAGGAGAGCTTCAGAATGGAGAGGCCCTGCTTTAACATTCTAGTTAATCGGCTGGAAGTGCTCCGGAAGAAGGATACAAACTGTAGAGCTGCAATTCCATTGGAGAAGCAAATTGCCATTGCGCTGTACACCTTGGGCTCGCCTTCTGAGTATCGGACAGTTAGGCTTTTCGTCTTGTCACCAAACACAGTGTGCAACATCCTGCACGAGTTTTGCAAAGCAGTCATCCACAAATTTTTGGATGAGTACATGTCGCCCGACTATCTTACTTCCGAAAAAATTGATGAGTGTGTGCATGGATTCGATGCAATTGGGTTTCCCCAGTGAATGGGTGCAATTGGTAAGAAATCAATAACATGTATTTATTTGTATGTATATAAATTGGTTTGAACACTTCCTTTTCAGTCTAGATGGCTCAAAATTAAACGACATCGAAATTAAACCACCCACAGCGGAGGCAGTCGACCATCACAATTATAAAGGCTGGTATTCAACCGTTTTGTTTGCCCTAGTTAGGGAATAGATAAAATACTGCCACGACAATATGTATTTATTAAGAGGTTTACAGTGTTCTTATTTTGTTTCACTTTATATACAGATTTACATATGTATACATTGGTTCTGCAGGAAGGTGAAATGACTCCATGATCTATCGGAAGTCAAGCCTTAGAAAACGCATTGAAGGTTCGGAGTTGCCTCAGGAAAAATACAACGAAATTGAAGGAGTGCAGGTGCCTGTAATGCTTACCGGGACTCGGCATTCCGATTTTCTAAAAGGCTGATCAAGCCATATCTATTTTCTACAGCCGCCTCTTTGGAACAGCGTACGTTCAATTTAAACTTATCCAAAGCTAGGCGAGTTGTAGAAAATGCGTTTGTTCATTTGAAAGCTAGATTTAGGATAATCGGAAAAGGTCTCGACAGCCACCATAAAAACAATAGCGAAATTATTATTTGCTGTTGCATACTGCACAATATGTTAAATATGCCCAATAGCGCAATAAACGATATTTGGGAGCTTTTACCAGCAGAGCAGAGAGAACAGCCCGATACCAGCAATAGTTCTGCTGATTATAACCAGTCAGCAGAACAGATACGATCTGCTATAGCAAAGTATTGGGTAAATCGCAATAAATAAGAAATAAAATACAATTTAAAAACTTATTTATTCATTTTTTTTCGATTTAAACAAGCCAAGAGATCATTCTGGAATTTTGATTGGTTGCTTAATAATTCATCTATACGTTTATCCCGCAGCTCAGCTCTCTCTAGCTGCTTCTTGTGGTACTCCGCCTGCTCTTCCAATCGTGCTTTTGCTACATCAGCAAGCACCGACAAGCCATCAACCTTGGTGCGCTTTGTGGCGGGACCATTGCTGGCAGAAAATGCACTCGAGCTCTAGGACCCGTCCATGTCGACCTCGATAATACCCTTTGAAAAGAATTGATCTGCATCTGTAAATTAACGACTATTATTAATAAATTGTTAAGAACATCTATTTTTTAACCTACTGTTGTTGTCCACCTTGTTCTGCTCCATGTTGTTCACCCGGAAAGATCCCAAGAGGGAGTTCAACTTCTCAAAGTGCTTCCATCCAGATGGAGCACCTCCACTTGGTCCTACTTTCTCCTTCTCCATCCTGCAAAGTATACAAATAAAGTGTACTTCAATTTCAAATACAAGAAAATTTACTTGTATTTTCTGGTCATGTTCCCCAATTTGTACCTTATATCAACCCATCCAATATCGATCCCAGTCTCCTTCAAAGAATCCGCCATCTCAATGTCCACATGAGAATTCTTGCGAACTCCACGCAAATCATCTATACTCTCCTGTCAGATGTCTATCAGCATGATTTCCATCTCCGTGGTTCACTGCAGCCTGACGCCGCGTCGTGTTCAAATATTAACAATCAAATTATTAAATTAAAAAAATATATATGAATTTACCACTAGAACTTCCTGCTCCTTCCTGCTCCTTAGATTGTGTTTTTGTTTTGTTTTTTTGGTTTCCATTGTTTACATATTCGCAGTGGATTCCATTTTTTCGTTGTGAATGCCAATTTTCCAGAGTCGCTTTTGAAAACCATCGGCTAAATATCGCATAGAAACGTGCGATTGACGAGCATAAAAAATAGACGGTGGAACTCACTGGGAAATTTTCGGAATGGCAAAACCTCACGCACCGTCTAGGAAATAGACGGTAAACGGTGCCCAGTGTAAATAGGGTATTAGCCGTCGCATCGATTCTTACAAATTATACCTTAATCGATTCCTAATTAATGTGTCTTCTAAACCCAAAAATGTTGGCCACAAAATATTTTTTTTCCACTTTTCCTGAGTTTTAAAAGTCAAAATTTCGGGAATAAATACCGCAAAAAATTATGAAATTGGTATTTGAAATCTCAAAATCTACCAGACGTTAAGCTGCAGCTACAAAAAGTTTGGGTCGGACTTATAGCTGCATTTGTCAGCTTTGCAAAACTGCAAAGTTCAATACAACCATTTATGGGAAACTTGCTTTATTTGAAAAATATAATCACTACCTCTGAAGAAAAATACCAAATTTTTAAAAAACTCTTTACAATAAAGGTCTGTGTCCAGCACCGCGAAATTTTACTGAAAGGAAACTGCTCATTATTTCGGATGTGTGGAACTCAGCTAATGTAATGTGACCAAGAACCTAAAAAGTGATTTGCCACTCTCATGAATCAGCTGTGTTTTGTAAACAGCGCCAATTTTGAAAATTAAACTAAAATTAAAAAAAGGAATGAAAGTAATTCTGACGATGAAGTGATTGTGTTGGTAGCGGCACATATGGTTATAAGACGAAGTACAGCACAGTTGGAGGCGCCAAAATGTCCAAATTATCAAAATGCTCATTTTCCGTGATCCGCTAAAGACATGATATTGCCTTAATTGCTTTTATTAAAGCAATCCTCTCCTCACTTTAAGCATTTGCATATCTCTTTTTGGTTTTGCGCACAAATTTTACCCCCACCTTTCACTTTGACTTCAGTAAAAATAGGCACATATATTTTACTGGCACCCCTATCAGCTGTTCTCACAGTCCACATTCGTGTGAATATCGATACTATCGATACAAATTCGTGGATCCCGTTTACGTTGCTGGATACTGACTCCAGGAAAACACAAACGAAAAATTACTGGCCCCGTTTTTTTTCATATGAAGTTTGGCAGTAATTTTTAGTTTTCGCGGTGCTGGATACCCAGCTTAAGACTAAATAATAAAAAAAAAAACTCTTTAAAAAAAATTAGATTCTCCACATCTATCAGAAAAAGTTTTTTTGGGCGACAGAGGAAATGTCGTGTTGACTAGTGCTATTAGTCAAAATCCATCTTTAACATCAACACAGAAACCAACAACAAGCAATACTAGTACCACCCCATCAACATGTACAAAACTTCTTCAACGTCCAATGATTTACTTAAATACAACAAGAAGAACCTCAATGTTAAAAATATAGAAGAAAATAATACAATTACAATCGCTCCAAGATCGACTTCAAAACGTTCACTTCGACACTTAAAGCGGCCAACAAAAAAAATAAATCCAACAATGCAAACACCCCATTCCGCAAGTCAGATTCAGAGGAATTCATGTCATTACCAATTCCGGAAAACTGAAAATTAAAAATATCCACTGCTTTTAACAGGTTTGGTGGAGCAGCTATTCTCTTCCACAAATCAATAGAAAATTGAGAAATAAACACAAGCAATGATTTTGCATCTATCTATCTCGAAAACATATTCACTACTCAAAATATCCCCTCAATAATCACAGTTAGTAGATACGGTAATTTTCATGATTCTGCGTTTAAGGTTTTCTTGTATCTTAAAATTGGTCGATTCCACAGATTTTCGGCCTTTGTGGAGGCGGAAGGGGGCGTGGCAAAATTTTGAAATAGAGATACTAAATATTAGATCTCTGAGATCTAGACTCTCATTTGGACGAATAGGCAAAGCATAGGGGGTCGCGTGTGAGAGAGAGCGCGGGGAAACAATGACTTTCGAAATAGTTTTCTTCATAGTGGCTATATTAATAATCAGATCTGATCCAGTTTCAACACTCTGATAGATCATTTTCTTTGATTGCGTTTTTAGTTTTCTCGTATCTTCAAAATTGTGCATGCCACAGATTTTTGTGCTTTGTGTGGGCGAATGGGGGCGGGGCGAAATTTTGAAATACACTTATAGTAGTGTGATAACAGAGCAGACTGGATTCAAAATCGACTCGGCTATTGATGCTGATCAAGAATATATATACTTTATGGGGTCGGAAACTCTTCTGGGCGTTACACACATCCGTTATCACTACAAATCTAATATTCCCCTATACTCTTCGAGAACCGGGTACAAAAACATATCCCCACCATATTTTATAACCAAAAATGCAGACTGGGAATCCTTTTCCAATGCTACTAACATCATATACGCAAAATACTTAGCTAGCAACAATATAAACAAAGAGTCAGTATTGTTAAACAAAATTATGCCCAAACCTGGCAGAATAAATATAATCACAAGGTTTCATGGTGGAATTCAAATTTAAGCGATCTAAAAAAAAAAAAACCGAACATGGAGAATACTAAAACGATCGATAACATAATCAACTACATACGTGGAAATGCTATATTTAAAAGACAAATTAAATTAACCAAAATGGAATCTATTAAAAAGTTCACTTCAACAATAGAACCCTCTGCACCTACAGCTAAAACATGGTAAAATATAAGACGCTTCTGTGGTGTAAATCCCATCAAGACTCACTGCCTACAAAACCCTACTGATAATCTAGGAGTAAGATCTAAGAAAGATATGACAGATATTTTTGCAAACCTATACCTATAACCTATACAAATACAATTGTAATACAATAAATACAATATCCAATTCAGCTAAAATAATAGAAAAATATATCACATTAATAGAGTTTCACATTAGGATAAAATCTTTAAAAGGGTCTACACCTGGTGTAAATAGAATTTCTTACCCAATGATTAAAAATAGCTCATATATGTTAGGTTAGGTTATCCCGGACGGCCCTCAACGGGGCCTCTCAAAGGCCAAAAAGGCCCTTAGTAATCTGGATCTTTGTATGGACCTTACGAGGGTGCTTCTGAGGATCCGAAGTCCTCCAGAATCGAGGTGTTTTAAGCAAAGGCAAGCAGTTTCCCTGGCGACCTCTTGGAGGCATCCTCCAGTGATACCAGCATCGGTGCGCCCAGGTACATTCTCCTTGCCCTTAAGAGAGCCGTACACCGGCAGATAAAATGCTCCAGGGTTTCGACAGCCCCGGGTTCATTGCATTTCCTGCAGGTGTCACTGTTAGTGATGTTCAGCCTGGTCGCATGCCACGCAGCCAGGCAGTGGCCTGTTAGTATGCCCACTAACAGTCTACAATCCTTCCGTGGAAGATGCAGCAGATAGTGGCTGAGATTATCATTGCGTTCCTTGCACATGATTTTCGAGATTCTACAGGTGGTGGTGTTCTTCCACCTGCTCTCTGTCCTCATTTTGGCCTGCTTCTCCAGGTCGCTTTGTAGCGTCCTTAGGGAGATCGGCACGCTTTCTGTCCTCTCGTTTGCCAGCCCGACGCCTTCCTAAGCCAAAACGTCCGCCTCTTCGTTTCCTTCGATGCCCTGGTGACTGGGAACCCAATAGATCTGCACTGACTTAGTCGTGCTTAGTGATTCTAGTGTCTCCCTGCTTGCCAGGACACTTCTAGAACTGACCGCGGACGACTGCATGAATTTTATCGCTGCCTGGCTATCAACGAATATGTTAACCGTATTGTGTGGTCGCTCTGTGAGCTGATCGACCTCTGCTGCCTTCTTGATGGCGAAGACTTCCGCCTGGAATATGCTGCATCGGTCGGGTAGCTTATACGACGTCCTTATTTCATGGTTTGTACAGTATAGGCCTGCTCCTACTCCTTCATTCATCTTGGAGCCGTCGGTGTATATGTTGAGGTGTTGAGTTTGGTCCCGTCCCGCTTTCCAGTCTTCGGGTCCCATGAGGAGGTTTGTTTTTACTTCAAGGCACGTTTGGGGGATCATGTAGTCGGTTGAACTGATCATGTCCATTCCAATTGAACTATGCCCGAATCTTTGAGGAGACATGTTCCCCGACGCAATCAAGCGCTGTGCTGCCTTGCTTGCAGTCAGCCTAGCGTAGATGTCGAGGAGGTCGATTCCGAGTATAGCTGCGAGTGCTTTGGTTGGCGTTGACCTCAGCGCTCCTGTTATGCAGAGAAGAGCCTGCCGCTGGGTTCGTTCCATTAGCTTGTGATACGTCTTCTTTTCAGTAGCTTTCCACCACACTAGGACTCCATACAGCAGAGTTGGTCGCACTACCGAGATGTAGATCTAATGCATCAGAGCGGGCGACAGCCCCCATGTGCTACTAAGCATCTTCTTGGATGCATAAAGTGCAGTGGTGGCCTTTTTCACCCGCTCTACTACATTGGGTCTCCATGCCAGCTGCTGTCCAGTACTGTGCCGAGGTATTTGACCTGTGCTTTAGGGGTTAGCCTTGTTTGGTTGACTTTCGGGGACTTTTCGGGAGTCCTACTCCATCTACCCACTCACATATCTCCCTGAGTGTTCGTTCCATTATGGAGCTGAAAGTCGATGGACATACACCCGTGATAAGTACGCTTATGTCGTCTGCATAAGCTTTTATTTTTGGGGCTTTCCTTTCGAATCTCTTGATGAGGTTGTCGACCACCAGGTTCCACAGGAGGGGTGACAGGACTCCACCCTGGGGTGTGCCCCTGTGTGCACCTCTGACCATGGAGGCGGTGCCTCACTCTGATTGCACACGTCTACAACTTAGGAGGTTTTTTATCCAGAGGTTGATTGACGGGTGGGTGCTGGTAGCTTCTAGGCAGTCCATTATTGCTTCTGTAACGACGTTATTAAATGCTCCGGATATGTCTACGAATACTCCAAGTGCATATTTCTTAGTGTTGAGGGCTTTTTTGACGGTAGCTACTAGCGAGTGCAGTGCTGTTTCCACCGATTTTCCCTTGGTGTAGGCGTGTTGGTTGGTTGACATCAGTCCGCTTACTTCGGTTCTGATATGTAGATCCAGCAGCTTTTCTAATGTTTTCAGAAGGAAAGAGGTTAGGCTTATCGGTCTGTAATCCTTGGAACTCACATGGCTGCACTTTTCTGCTTTTGGGAGGAAGACAACTCTAGAGGTTCTCCATTGGAACGGGATATAGCCTGTTCCTAGGCATGCTGCGTATATTGCGAGAAGCCATGGGGTGATCACCTCTTTGGTCACTTGCAGCATGGCTGGGAATATTCCGTCCAGTCCAGGTGCCTTTATGCCCGTGAAGGAGTCTATAGCCCAATGGATTTTCTTTGGTGTTATAAGGTCTGTTGGGGGTGTTTGTTCCTCAGTTGCTAGGTCCTGATGCGTTTCGGCATCGGTGACCTCGGTGCATGCTGGGAAGTGGGCCTCCATTAGTGCCGTTAGCAGAAGTTTCTCCATGAGCTGCGCCGTGCCTTACGTATTTCCATCTTGTATTCCCTTAATAGCGTCTTGTATTCCTCGTTGATGTTCTCGTCGTTCGCTAGTTTAGCGAGCTTGAAAAATTCCATGAGGTTGTTTCTTTGCAGAAAGAGGTCTCGATTCCACCAGAGTGGTTTGGACTTCTTCCTTGTTCTAGAGGGTGGGCATGCTGTGTGGTATGCCTCTAGCAGTTCCGTAGATAGGGTCTCTAGGGACTTCTCTATATCCTCCGCGGATTTCACTGAGCCCGGGCTCGCGACTTTCGAAGTGACTATCTTTCTAAACTTCTCCCAGTTTGTGTTCCGGGGGTTTCTATAGACTATCACTTTCGGAGTGTATTCAAATTCGCACTTGAATTGAATGTACCTGTGATCTGAGAAGAAAGGTCTTTCAAGGACCTTCCATTCAGATATGTAGGTACTCTTTCCCGTTGCGAGAGTTAGATCTAGCACGTTTGACGAGGTGGGACCCACGTAGGTGTATTCCTCTCCCACGTTTGCTACATCTATGTTATTTGTTAGTACAAAGTCTAGGAGTGACTCACCTCGGTTGTTAATGTCAGGGCTTCCCCACACACTATGGTGGGCATTAGCATCCGTGCCAACGATCAGTTGGTAGTCTTTGGAGTCGGCTTCTTCCACCAGACTCCTTAGTTCTTCTGGCGGCGCGGACCTGTCATGTGCCATGTAGCAGGAGGCTAGCAGAAGGCGCTTCTCCTCACTTTCCAGCATAACTACTGTCAGGTCGTCTGTGCTGTAATAAGACATAAGGTAAGCGTGGATTCCTTTACGTACTAGTACGGCAGTTCTATTCCTGCTTACCGGTGTTGGGTAGAATGAGTTGTAATTTGAGAGCTTTAGTGCGGCCACCGTATTGCCTGATGCAACCCAGGGCTCCTGGACCAAAGCTATGTCAGCGGGCTCTTGATCCATGGCAGTGTGGAGCTCCGCGGATGCTGTCTTGCTCTTATGCAAGTTGAGCTGCAGCACACTCAGTTTCATGAGCAGCTGGCTCCCCTGCATACGACGGGTTGACTACTACGGTCAGGTCACCGTCCTCTTCTTCGAGCGTGTCGTCCAACGCCATACCCTGGGCGGCCTCTACGAAGGTGTCCAGACCGAGGTCCTTCTCCACTTCGCCTGCCAGCAGGGTGTGTGCGTCCTTATCGCTGGGCTAACGCTTTTTGAGGCGCAGGTAAACGCTCCCCATACCCCACGTCATTTTCCCGTACTTGGGGTAAAGTTGATCCTCCGCTGCTTTGTTGATCTGGAGGATTACACCCTCGATGGGTAATGGGCTACCAGCATGCAATACCTTCCAGTCAGCGGTCGGTATCTCAGGGTTCTGTCGCTGAAGGAGCTTCAGCGCACGGTCCCCTTGGATTGCGATGGGGAAGAGCATCTTCGCCTTTGGAATGGACGGGATTAGCTCCCTGTCCACCACCTCCAGCTTGGCCCCCTCCCATATCGCTTGCAGTTGGCAGACCGTTTGCGTCAGCCACTTCAGCGTCGGGTCATCCTTACACTTCAGGATTTTGACCCCATTCAGCCACCCAGCACCATCGACGGTGGGCATGGGAGCTGTTGGGTTCTCATCCATCCTTGTAAACAGGGAGTCTACCAGCCGCGCGTGGACCATTTTCCACTGCGCCGCTGTTATCCTCCCATTCTCATCACGTCTGTCGATGAGTGCTACAATCAGGTGTCTCTTGGACACATCGCTGATCTTCTCGCCGGACCCCTGCTTTGCCGGTTTAGGTGGAGGTTCCGCTCTCTTAGGACCACGTTGCCGCTTGCTCGCCGGAACGACGGCCCTGTCGGTCGAGCGCTGCCTTTTGGTAGCCAGCAACTCTTCCACCTTTTTGGCATGCTGGCTCGTCAATGCCTTCATTTGAGGCACCTGCGCGTAGTGCTTACGGCCCTCCTCTACTTTCAGCTCAGCCCAAGCTAGCTTGGATTTCTCCTCCTGGGAAATATCCGCCTTGCCTTGGAGCCTGCCTACTATTTTGAGGGCCGCCCTGTATTGGGCTTTGGTCTTCATTCCCTCCCTCGAACGCTTCGGCCCTTCCCTGCGCAGGGAGCTGGTACCTGGTTCAGGCGAGCGAAGAAGGCTGTCCTCTTCTGTTCTGCTGACGGACAGCACGCTCTCCAGGTCCGAGTCTGCCTCGACAACGGCACCTGCGCGGCTCATCCTACAGCGGGGGGTTGTGGCAGTAGTATTGCAACTGACGTGACCTGCTCCCGTCACTTCCGAGGTGTGGCCACTGGCGACACGCAGAGAGGATTGCTCCTCCCCGTGCCCGCCGGTGGTAGCAGCCACGCTTCCCACCGACGTTTGGGTTGACATCCCAACCCGTGCTTGACCTTTGTCCTCCTCCATGTTCGACCCGAAGGTCCATACGGCTGATGTTTTTCGGGGGGACCACCCCCTAGCGTTTTAGGCCTACCCGCCAGGCACCTCTAGCCATGGCCATGGCCCTGACCCCGCTCCCCCGACTCAAGATCGAGAAGACGCTGGGCCATTGCCTTAGCTAGACACTGCATTGCCTCGGACGGAGCAAGCGACAATGCATTACCCTTGTACAGGATAATGCAGTGCCCATTGCCCAGCCGGCACACTCGTGGAGGGTTCAGCTAGAGGATTTTCGCCAGCCTCATATATCTATACTACAAAAAAGAATAAAACAGCATTTCAATAATACCTAAACTCAACAATTACACACCACAGAGCTATAAAAAAATTTTAATCATACCTATCCCTAAGACAAACTTAAATAAAACTATAGTTTCCTCCTATAGACCAATATCTTTAAACTGCTGTATAGTCAAAACCTTAGACAAAATCATAGCTAAACGAATCTGGTCGTTCGTAACCCAAAACAAACCTTTACAGCCGAATCAATTCGGTTTTAAGCAAGGAAAATCTGTTAATGAGAGTCTGCTTTATGCCGATTCTCTCAAATCGAAATCTATAGCCACGAAAAAACATGCTTCAATCATCACCCTTGATTTTTCAAAGGCTTTTGATCGCGTTGGAGTTTACACAATTGTCAACCAATTAATCGAATGGAAAATAATTCAATATGTTAAGGAAGATTAATAGGAAGAGAATTGTAAAAATAACAAATCATTTATCTAATACTTTCCCATTGGAAAATGGAATTACACAAGGCTCACCCATATCAGTTCTACTTTTTCTTAATTTATAAAGAAATAAAATTTAGTGCTTATGCAGACGACTTTTTCTGAATAATTAACTTCAATAGAAACAAAAACATAAATCATAATTTAGATCACTTGTTTCAAAACATAGATAACTGGTAAAAAACTGGAACAAAACTCTGGAATATATATATCATACTCTGGAACAAAACTATCGCTAAACAAATGTCAGCACCTACACATTTGTAGAAAACACAATTGCATTTGCAACATATCTTGCAAGAACATACAAATTCCTTCCGATTCTAAACTTACAATTTTAGGTTTTACTATTAATAAAACCTACACTTGGCTTTCTCATATTAATAAACTAAGATCGTCATTGTCAAGAAGCTTAAATATTATAAAATGTCTCGCCAGCTCAAGATTTAATTGCAATACATACACTATACTTTATGTTACAAAAGCAATTATGATAGCAAAAATAGACTACGCTTTACTTATGTATAGATTCACACAAAAATAAAAACCCCTTTCAACTCAGCTATTAGAATGTCTCTCGGAGCATTTGCATTCACACCAATAAATAATATGCTCTTTGAATCCAATATTCCACCTCTAGAACTCAAAAAAGATCTTTTGACAGTCAAATTATCAAAACGTCTATTAAACTCTGCCAACTCCCCTATTGCAAATATTGTAAAAAAACACAAAAAAACGAACAAATAAACTGTCTCAACAATAGACAGAATCAGCTTAATATCCAAAATTTATAACCTCCTATACTTACCCCAAAAAATACCATACTTACAACCTTCTTGGCTTCTACCTACAGATACAATAGATACCCCACTAAGAGTGCACAGTAAAATCTTTCTGCACATTAAAAATATATACGACAATCATACCTTCATATACACTGACGGATCTCAGCTAAACAATATAACAGGCTACGCAATTACTACAGAAACACACACTTTAAAATACGGGCCTCTACCACATTACTATTCGGTGCTATCCGCAGACATTTTTGCAATTTTAGAAGTAGTAAAATTCATACAGTCCAAAAAAGGAGCATTTGTGCTTTGCTCTGACTCCCTGTCTGCCTTAGACTCCATAGCAAATTTAAATAATAATGACCACTACGCTTCAATAACACTACTCGACAAAATTCAACTTTTTTTCAGCTGTCGCCAAAAATGACTTTTTCTGATAGATTTGGAGATTTAAATTTTTTTAAAGAATTATGGTTTTTTTTTCATTATGTAGTTTTTTTTTTTAATTTTTAAAAAATGTGGTATTATTTGTCATAGGTAGTGTTTCTATTTTTCACATAACTTAAGTTTCCTACAACTTGTATTGAACTTTGCAGTTAAAACGAGAGGGAACGTTGTGAGCCGCGGCAAAGGCCGCGGCTCTACCTTATACCCGGTACTCAGTCAGTATATATATACATATGTACATATATGAGCCTACGATTTGTGAAATTTATTATATGTTCTCAAAAGGGACAAAAATAATATTTAAATTAAAAAAAATGAATTTTTTTGAATTTTTATACATGTTTCCATTTTTGTTTACATATGTATGCTTTGTATATCTGCGCCTACATTTCTACATGACATGTATAACTACATATTTGAGACGTACAAGTGTTTAGGACAGAGAGAGAGGGGAGGGGGCATGAGTCAGCGCTTGGCAGGCGTTGCGTAGCCACTGAAATTTAATTTGTTTCTTCTGGCCATAATATTGATCCGATCTGATCCAGATTCGGCAATCTGGTAGTTATGGTCATTTTCCATGATTCTGCGTTTTTGGTTTTCTCGTATCTTCAAAATTGTGGATTCCACAGATTTTCGTCTTTTGTGGGGGCGGAAGCGGGCGTGGCAAAATTTTAAAACAAACTTGTGCTGGTTCGGTATCACAGGGGTTTGGATAGAAAGTTTGGTTGCTCTAGCTCTTATAGTCTCTGAGAACTAGGCTCTCATTTATACGAATAAGCAAAGCAGATGGGGTCGCGTGTGATAGACAACACTCTGATAGAAATGAGCATTCTCTATGACTCTGCGTTTTTAGTTTTCTCGGATCTTCAACATTGTGTACGCCACAGACTTTCGTTCTTTGTGTGGGCGGAAAGGGGCGGGGCGAAATTTTGAATTACATTTGGAGTAGTGTGATCACACAGGAGACTGGATACAAAACTTGGTTGCTCTAGCTTTAATAGTCTCTGAGATATAAGCGCAAATGAAGACGGACGGACAGACGGACGGACAGACAGACATGGCTATATCGACTCGGCTATTGATGCTGATCAAGAATATATATACTTTATGGCGGGGTTAGGGTTAAGGGGTTAAGGGTTAGTTCAGGGGATACGATATGACAAAGGGTATTATAATTATAGTATAAAACCCTGAAAGGTTCATGCTGGGCATAGTTTGACCTAAATAAGGGTAATCTGATAGGCCTAAAAGAACGTGTAGAACGAGAGGGAACCGTAAAGCCAATTTGACTCAAGAGAGGTTGGGAGAAGGTCCCGAGAAGGAGCTTGTTCACGAACATTACCCCATTGCATATTCTGCGATCTTGTAACGAAGGTAGGTAAATAAGTTGCAGTCTAGATCGGTAAGGTGGCAGGATTCTACCAGAGTCCCAGTGTAAATTACTCTTCGTAAAAGCTTAAATTTAAAATTGTTTCTGCGCTGATTCGAGAATAGCTTGTTGATATTTATACTGTGGGATCCACACGTAGGAACAATACTCCAATATCGGACGCACTAACGAAATGTACACTTGTTTGGTCACATACGGGTCGTCAAACTCCTTAGACAAACGCTTGATGAACACTACAACACCTTTTGCTGTATTAGCTATCGCAGCTATATGGTTATTAAAACACAGTTTATGATCAAATGAGACTCCAAGATCATTTTAGCTTGAAATTCGATTCAGGACATGATATCCTAGAGAAAAGTACACAAAATGTGGAGCGCGACAATGAAATGTCATAAGTTTACATTTTGAAAAGTTCAAAAAAAGGAGATCATTTTAATGAACAATAAATTAGCATTTCATTTAGTTCCAGCTAGTTCCAGGGTAGACAGATTTTAACAAGATCCGCATACATTGGTGAATGAGAGAATGTTATTAATTGGGGTATTTCATTCACAAATAAAATGAAGAGGAGCGGACCCAAATGACTTCCATGTGGCACACCAGATATAATGTTAACGATCTCTGACAAAACATTGCTAAGCAAAACCCGAAGTGTACGATTTGAAAGATTCGACGAAATCCGACTTAGAAGATTACTAGGGAAAGCTAATAAGGATAGCTTCTGAATTAATAGAGTATGGTTAAACGAATCAAATGCCTTGCTAAAATCCGTAAAAATAACGTCGGTTTGCAAACCGCTTTGAAATCTACGGTTGATTATGAAGGAAAACTCGAGCAGATTGGTAGTTGTCGACCGATGTTAAAAAAAAACCATGTTGTGAATGAGATAAAGCTAAAAGAAAGATGTTGCAATTGCCAGGTAACCAGGATATCCATTGGACTATACTTGGGTTCATGACCCATTTTGAGCCAATAGCTTTTTTGCAAGTGTAGAGGGCTATCGTGGCCTTCTTTACTCCGTGTTTGATATTCAGGTTCCAATTTAGCTTCTTGTCAATTACCAACCCTAAGTAACTGTCACTGTCACTGAAGGAGAGCCTGCATCCGTTTAATATAGCGGGGGTTGAGAGGCGAGAGGATTTGTAATTAGCACAAGTTCCGTTTTTGAGGGATTAATTCCCAGTCCTCGCAATTCTGTTTATCCTGACAGTCTAGCGAGCTTTGCGGTCATTAAGTCGCAGAGTGTTTAAGAGTATTTCCCGAAAAGATATTTGCAAAGTCACCGCGTATTGAGCGGCCTGCTGCCGTGAAAGGCGTGTTGCATGCTTTAGTGAACCTGTCGACTAGACGATTAACGGCGTCCTCTGTGTTCAGGCATATTTATGCTTCGGAGGGTGCTACATACATTACAATGTATGTACTATATTTTTACCAGTTGGCTTTCCTGGGATTTACGAAGTCAGTTAGTTTCGGGCTCTCGAGAGATAGAATAGTCTTGATGTACCTGTGGGCAGAGAAGGAATAATCTAGGACTTCCCAGCTCTTGACTATGTCTGACAGTTTGTAGTACACTAAGGTGAGGTCAATAACTTCTTGTCGATTTTTTATTATAAACGTTGGATCATTTCTCCGATTGCATATGATTAGATTAGAGTTTAGGATGAAGCTGAAAAGTGACTTACCCTTTACATTTGTGTCCGATCTCCCCCATTGGGTGTGGTGGGCGTTGGCATTGCAGCCTATTATTAGGCCTGTATCCGACCTCTCACTATGTCTGGTAAGCTTGCGAACTAGGTCACCTGGAGGATCGCTTTCCTCACGAGCCATATAGGACGACATCAGCCTTATGTTAGTTCCGTTGAGCTCTAAGCTTACCGAGGTGTTGTCGCCATAGCTAAAGTTGTGGAGCAGAAAGATATTTAAGTGCTTTCTTGCAAGAATGCAGGCTCGGATTTTTCTTTCTATTTGAGCTACAATAAGCTTGTACTCCTTCGTCACTAATAATAACAGACCTTTTCTCCTACTACCCAAGGCACTTGGATTAGGACTACGTCCGCTCCACTCACATTTAAGCGGATTATTAGGACAGGGGATGCTGCTTTACAGTGGTGGAGATTGATCTGTAAGAGTCTTAGAGACATCGTCAGAGTTCTCCTCCCGTCGGAGTCGTCGTACCCGTCGTACCCGTCGGGTACCTGTTGTGTCTCAGTGTCCCGTTAGGGAACGTATGACTGCGCTGCACCTTCGTTACCGAGATTGTATAGCTCAGAGGTGCGCTTCCTATCTATGGTTGGCCATGTTTGCCGAGTTATTCGACAACGTGGTACTGATTGCCACTTGTTGTCTATTAGTCGCTTATATAATACTTATACTTATAAATTATAATTTATATTATATTATGAGCCTACATGTGGCCATCGGCATACGAGTATCCTCATTATCTTGGAGAAGGGGGATTGTAGTGCCAAGTCTGGCCAGCGCGTCTGCAATACATTTGCCTTCGATGTCCCGGTGGCCCGGGACCCATATAAGGTTAATAACAAATTGCTGAGCCATCTCGTGAAGAGATTTGCGGCAATCTGCAACGGTGGCCGAGTTTGCAGAGATCGCATTAAGCGATTTGATTGCAGCTTGGCTATCAATATATATATTTATGCGGGTTACAATGACGGTAGTTTCCTCCGCTAGTTGACCTCCGCTTGGAAGGAAAGGAGTGCACTCGAAAGGAGTGCCTAATGTTTAGCTGTTCGGAGTATATTCCTCCTCCCTGTTGTTCAGCTTTGACCCATCTGTGAAGATGTTTATGGTCCCTTCTGGGCCTGGGGGTCACTCACTCCACTCGTCTCTGTGAGGGATAATTACATCGAAAGAGGTGTCTGTATATTCCCTTGGGACACAGTAGTCCGTTTTCATGGGGACGGAACTGCTGTTTAGTATTGAGGAGTGACCTGTGTGCTGAGGTGCCCATTGGTCGGAGTCTCTCAGATGTATTGCTGCCATCTCTACCCTTTATTTTCCTGCGAGGGCAAGGCTTTGGAGGCATAGAATGGCATCTAGCGCATAAACGTAGGAAAATTGCCCCGATTGCA